>JAGWEN010001103.1:0-40260 GCA_018703685.1 Orius laevigatus
TCAACCGTTTTCGATTTAACCTGGGGGGACACTAGTAAGTTGACACCCTGTATAGCCAAATAGAAGCATTATACCTTAGAGAAAACTGATTGCATGACATTGTGCGATATGAATGTTTTTAAAAATGCAAGGGAAAATTCTTTTAATTAGATAAAATGTTTGTACATAATAGGGAAAGATGTTTTCTTAGTAACATCGTAACATCTGTATTCATTTTTCTCTTAATTGATACAAACGTCTTTCCTCGAGGACGAACTTGCACCTGTTTCTCCTTTCTCACTTTCAATTCGTTCTTTTTATTGGAACGAAAATAAGTTCAAAAAAATAAACGGTTTCTTCACAATATTCAAGTTACAAGTGTTATTTATTACATTTCGCCACTTTTTTAAAACATGAGAATTCGTTGATTTTTGTTCCTTTCTGGACACTAGGGGCTTTTTTTATCTCTATTTTTGGACATTAGGGGCTCTTTTGACTGTTAGGACTGCAAAAGCCCTTTTTTTAGATTGGTTTTGATCTTGATTTTGTTCCTTTAAGACTAAAAGGTCATTTTTAGCTTTGATTTTGGCTTTTTGGACAGCAGGACAGCTCTTAACTAGATTATATTCTTTAGCAACAAAAAAAAAAAGGGTCATTTTTAGCTTGACTTTTGATCCTTTTTGGACAGCTTCTAACTAGATTTTATTCTGAACAACAAAAAAGGTCTTTTTTTTTACTTTTGATCCTTTTTGGACAGCAGCACAGCTCTTAACTAGATTTTATTCTTAAAATGGACAGCTCTTAACTGATTTTATTTTTAACCACAAAAAAAGGTCATTTTTGGCTTGATTTTTGATCCTTCTTGGACAGCAGGACAGCTCTTAACTAGATTTTATTCTTTAACAAAAGTCATTTTTAGCTTGATTTTTGATCCTTTATGGACAGCTGGACAGCTCTTAACCAGATTTTATTCAGTAAAAAAAAGGTCATTTTTAGCTTGACTTTTGGACAGCTCTTAGCTAGATTTTATTCTTTAAAAAAAAAGTCATTTTAGCTTAAGTTTTCGATCCTTTTTGCACAGCAGGACAGGTTTTAACTAGATCATATTCTTTAACAAAAAAAAAGGGTCATTTTTAGCTTGACTTTTGATCCTTTTTGGACAGCAGGACAGCTCTTAACTAAATTGTATTCTTTAACAACAACAAAGGTCATTTTTAGCTTGACTTTTGATCCTTTTTGGACAGCTTCTAACTAGATTTTATTCTAAACAACAAAAAAGGTCATTTTTTTTACTTTTGACCCTTTTTGGGCAGCAGGACAGCTCTTAAAAAAAAAGCTCTTAACCGATTTTATTTTTAACCACAAAAAAGGTCATTCTTGGCTTGATTTTTGATCCTTTTTGGACAACAGGACAGCTCTTAACTAGATTTTATTCTTTTACAAAAAAAAAGTCATTTTAGCTTAAGTTTTCAATCCTTTTTGCACAGCAGGACAGGTTTTAACTAGATCGTATTCTTTAAAAAGAAAAAAAAAAAAGAAAAGAAAAAAAAATTAAAGGTCATTTTTAGCTTGACTTTTGATTCTTTTTGGACAGCAGGACAGCTCTTAACTAAATTTTATTCTTTAACAACAACAAAGGTCATTTTTAGCTTGACTTTTGATCCTTTATGGACAGCAGGACAGCTCTTAACTAAATTGTATTCTTTAACAACAACAAAGGTCATTTTTAGCTTGACTTTTGATCATTTTTGAACAGCGAACAGCTCTTAACTAGATTGTATTCTTAAACAACAAAAAAGGTCATTTTTAGCTTGACTTTTGGTCCTTTTTGGACAGCAGGACAGCTCTTAACTAGATTTTTTTCTTTAAAAACAACAAAGGTCTTGTTTAGCTTGACTTATGATCCTTTTTGGACTACTCTTAACTAGATTTTATTTTTAACCACAAAAAAGGTCATTTTTAGCTTGATTTTTGACCCTTTTTCGAGACAAAGGGATCTTTTAACTAAATACTATACCTTTTTTACAAACAGGGTTCTTTTCAGCGATTTTTGATCCTTTTTTTGAGAAGAGAGGCCCAAGATTTCTAGTTTTTTAAAGCTTGATTTTGCTTTTTTTTTGACATGAGGGACTCTTTTTAACCATTTTCGACTTTTTATAGAGGGGAAGGGGGTAAATTTAACCTATCCACCCTGATTTCCACAATTTTTGAAGTTAAAAAAGTCAATTTTTGTTGATTTTAAATAAAACGAAAATTTTTAAAACTTTAATTTGGCCGAAAATTTGAGTCCAACCTATCCCATTTCATCTTAGACAAAACAATTTGAAGAAAACTTTTTCCACCTTTTTATCTGCCAGTCATGCATAAGAGGCAAATAAATACAAAATGAGTTTTTAAAGGAAATCAATAAAGTGAATGGAATATTGTTGAGCATAAAACAAAATCACCGAGTGCCATTCTTAACCACAAGCCTGATAACGATTTTTTTAGTATACCACGATAATGAAACTGTGGCAGTTGTAAAAGTAATTAAAGTGAGGAAATCTTACATGCTTGTGCAACAAAAAAAATTAATAAATTATAAAAAGGGTTTTGTTTTCTTGGTAATTTGTTGTATAAACAGGCAAAACCTAAGCTTCAGGCAAGTTGGGCTTGATTTCCTAATCGATCTTAAGAGGCACCCAGGGGCGGATCGGGCCGCCGGGCTACCCGAGGGATCGCTCGGTGGGCCGCTGCCCTTGTGAAGGCCGCTTTTTAGCGGATTTCCAACTTTTCCACAGTTCCCACACACACAGACAAAAAAAAAGGTTTTGAATGTTAACTTTGAGGTTTTTGAAGAAAATTAGGGTTTACAAAATGTTGATTTTGAGGTTTTTGACAAAATAAATTGCACTTTGAACGCTGATTCTGAGGTTTTTGGACGAAAAATTTGCTCTTAAAACCGTAATTTTGAGGTTTTTGACGAAAATTACGCTCTAGAAATGTTGAATTTGAGGTTTTTGACGAAAATTTGGCTTTTAAAACCTTGATTTTGAGATTTGACAAAAAACGGCTCTTAAAACTTTGATTTTGAGGTTTTTGGACGAAAATTGGGCTTTACAAATTATGTTTTTGCAGTTTTTGACGAAAATTCGGCTCTTGGAACCGTGATTTTGAGGTTTTTGACGAAAAAAGGCTTTTAAAACTTTGATTTTGAGGTTTGTGGACGAAAATTGGGCTCTTGAAACCTTGATTTTGAGGTTTTTGACGAAAAAAGGCCTATAACTTTGATTTTGAGGTTTTTGGACGAAAATGTTGATTTTGAGGTTTTTGAAGAAAAATTGACACTTAAAATGTCGATGTTAAGGTTTTTGACGAAAAAAGGCTCTTGAAACTTAGATTACGAGGTTTTTGGACGGAAATTGGGCTTTACAATTGTTGATTTTGAGGTTTTTGACAAAAATTTGGCTCTCGAAGCTTTGAATTTGAGATTTGACAAAAAACGGCTCTTAAAACTTTGATTTTGAGGTTTTTGGACGAAAATCGGGCTTTACAATTTGGGGTTTTTGATGAAAATTCGGCTCTTAAACCCTTGATTTTGAGATTTTTGACCAAAAAAGGCTTTTAAAACTTTGATTTTGAGGTTTGTGGACGAAAATTGGGCTCTTGGAACCGTGATTTTGAGGTTTTTGACGAAAAATGTCTCTTACAACTTTTATTTTGAGGTTTTCCGACGAAAATTAGGCTTTTTGAGGTTTGTGGACGAAAATTGGGCTCTTGGAACCGTGATTTTGAGGTTTTTGACGAAAACTGTCTCTTACAACTTTGATTTTGAGGTTTTCGGACGAAAATTAGGCTTTACAAATGTTGATTTTGAGGTTTTTGAAGAAAAATTGACACTTGAAATGTCGATGTTAAGGTTTTTGACGAAAAAAGGCTCTTGAAACTTAAATTAAGAGGTTTTTGGACGGAAATTGGGCTTTACAATTATTTATTTTGAGGTTTTACGGAAATTTGGCTCTTGAAGCTTTGATTTTGAGGTTTTTGGACGAAAATTAGGCTTTACAAATGTTGATTTTGAGGTTTTTGAAGAAAAATTGACACTTAAAATGTCGATGTTTAGGTTTTTGACGAAAAAAGGGTCTTGAAACTTAGATTAGGAGGTTTTTGGACGAAAATTGGGCTATAAAATTGTTGATTTTGAGGTTTTTGACGAAAATTTGGCTCTTGAAGCTTTCATTTTGAGGTTTTTGGACGAAAATTAGGCTTTACAACTGTTGATTTTGAGGTTTTTGAAGAAAAATTGGCACTTAGAATGTCGACGATAAGGTTTTTGACGAAAAAAGGCTCTTGAAACTTAGATTACGAGGTTTTTGGACGGAAATTGGGCTTTACAATTGTTAATTTTGAGATTTTTGACGAAAATTTGGCACTTAAAGAGCTTTGATTTTGAGGTTTTTGGACGAAAATTAGGCTTTACAAATGTTGATCTTGAGGTTTTTGAAGAAAAATTGGTTCTTAAGGGGGATTCTCCCATCAGAATTGTTTGTTTCTCATTCAAGAGATCGCAGCACTATCACCCCCAAAATTAGTTTCCTCGTTTTGGGCACTAAAAATGGTCGGAAATTTTTTTTGAAAAGAGCGTTCTCATTCTTTCGAAAAACTACGTACTGTTTAGAAAGCGGTTTTCCCGGAAAATTTTTCCTCGGAAAAATAGGAAATGCAATTTTCCACCAAAACTTTATTTTTAAAAAAACAGGTAGTCATCTTGTAGGTTTTGACGAGCTGATTCCAAATATGCTAATATTAAGACGATCGGATGGATAGATTCGTCGGTACGAGATTTTTAAGGCTTTGATGCTGCGGGGTTCCGGGGAGTTCAATGAGGGGGGCGGGGAGAAAAGATAAAGGTTGTTGTCGAAAATTGGGCTCTTAAAACCTTGATTTTGAGATTTTGTACGAAAAAAGGCTCTTTAAACTTTGATTTTGAGGTTTTTGGACGAAAATTGGGCTTTACAAATGTTGATTTTGAGGTTTTTGGACGATAATTTGGCTTTTAAAATGTCGATTTTAAGGTTTTAGGTGAAAAACAGGCTTAAAATATGTTCAGAAAGAAAAGAAAAACTAAATTTTTGGGGAATATTGGGAAAAAAATCATGAGTCTTTTGTGGTTTTGACTAAATATTATGAAATGGAAAAAAAAAATCTACCTAATAATCTCACAATAGAGACAAAAAAATTAAGTCGTTTGAAAAAATCGATGACCTTGAAGGAGTAAGAGTGATGTGTCATCTTTACTTCCCCAAAATATAACTCCCCTTCCCCGCACCATCTAATCCTTAAAAATCTCGTACCGACGAATCTATTCATCCGATCTTCTTAATATTAGCATATTTGAAATCAGCTCGTCAAAACCTACAAGATGACTACCTGTTTTTTCAAAATTTCTGTTTTGGTGGAAAATTGGATTTTCTATTTTCCCGAGGAAAATTTTTCCGGAAAAACTGCCCCCTAAACAGTACGTAGTTTTCCAAAAGAATGAGAACGCGCTTTTCAAAAAAAATTTCCGACCATTTTTAGTGCCCAAAACGAGGAAACTACTTTTGGGCATCTTCCCTCTCTCTCACACACTTGGTAGAATTTTGATGTCGGATCCCCCTTAAAATGTCGATTTTGATGAAAAATAGCCTTAAAATGTTCAGAAAGAAAATAAAAACTAAATTTTTGGGGGATATTCGACAAAAAAGAAGAAAAAAAGAGGGCCGGTCTAGGGGATGCGCCCGGTGGGCCGAAAAAGCCGATCCGCCCCTGCTTAGATGCTAAAATGAAACTTGGAACATAAGGAAAAGCTTAATGGCTTGACAAAAAGATGAAAAAACATTCTGTGGCTGGGAAAAATGTTAAAAAAGATAAAAAAGTTGTATACCTGTATGAAAACTTCTGGTTCAGGGGAGACGAGTTGTTCACAAGGGCCTCTTCCTTCCACGTTTTTGTATTCATAATCGCCAAGGGCGCGAGATACAGCGAGGCTACCGTTGACTCTTTGAATCATAACCGTCCCACCTGCTTTGGTGATTCGCTCTTTTTCGCTCGGGAGAATCGGTTTGTGATCTCTCGTCGAAAAGATGGGATAACCCGATCTGCAGATGACTGCTCGAGAATCGCCGCAGTTGGCAATGTAGACCTGCCTCGGACTGACCAAAGCGCAGACGGCGGTCGAGCCCGCTTTATCTTGTCCGCATGCGAATTCCGGTTTCGCTCTTAAACTGTTGTCAAGCTTGAGGAACCCAGTTCGTATCCCTTCGGTTATTTCACTTTGTTTAAACTCATCACTTGACACTATACATTCGAGCAGTTCGTTCGCACAATGTGCGGAAACCGTAGCGCCGGCATGGCCGTCGAAAACGGCGAAAAAGGACCAATCGTCGAGCTTCTCGCCTAAGCCTGTCCTCACGTGATGAGCGTCTTCCATCTCGACTCTCCATCCCTGCATACTTGCGACTCCGTATCGCAAACCGTTTCCGCATCCATGTTCGTTATGCTTCTCTGTTTTTGGCTTGTCAAGAAAAGTTCCCATACTTTCAAATCGTCTTCAGAAACTTTTGCATCCTAAAATCTAAAACAAAAATTTATTAAAAAAGGGAAAATATTAAAATCCACGACAGAAAAAGGGATTTTCACCCATTGTTAGACGAGTTTGGACCCATTTTTAGACGAGTTTGGACCCCTTTTTAGCTGGTTTGGATCCCTTTTTAGACGAGTTTGGACTCCATTGAAGATAGTTTTGACCCATTGTTAGACGAGTTTGGACCCATTTTTAGACGAGTTTGGACCCCTTGTTAGCTGGTTTGGGCACCTTTTTAGCTGGAATGGACCCCTTTTAGACGAGTTTAGACACCTTTGAGCTAGTTTTGACCCATTTTTAGACGAGTTTGGACCACTTGTTAGCTGGTTTGGACTCCTTTTTAGCTGGTTTGGACCCCTTTTTAGCTGAAATAGACCCCTTTTAAGACGAGTTTGGACTCCATTGAAGATAGTTTTGACTGTAGACGATTTTGGACCCATTTTTAGACGAGTTTGGACCCCCTGTTAGCTGGTTTGGGCACCTTTTTAGCTGGAATGGACCCCTTTTAGACGAGTTTAGACACCTTTGAGCTAGTTTGGACCCCTTTTTAGCTGGTTTGGATCCCTTTTTAGACGAGTTTGGACTCCATTGAAGATAGTTTTGACCCATTGTTAGACGAGTTTGGACCCATTTTTAGACGAGTTTGGACCCCTTGTTAGCTGGTTTGGACCCCTTGTTAGCTGGTTTGGACCCCTTTTTAGCTGGTTTGGACCCCTTGTTAGCTGGTTTGGACCCCTTTGAGCTAGTTTGGACCCCATTTGTTAGCTGGTTTGGACCCCTTGTTAGCTGGTTTGGACCCCTTGTTAGCTGGTTTGGACCCCTTTTTAGCTGGTTTGGACCCCTTGTTAGCTGGTTTGGACCCCTTGTTAGCTGGTTTGGACCCCTTGTTAGCTGGTTTGGACCCCTTGTTAGCTGGTTTGGACCCCTTGTTAGCTGGTTTGGACCCTTTTTAGCTGGTTTGGACCCCTTTTAGCTGGTTTGGACCCCTTGTTAGCTGAGTTTGGACCCCTTGTTAGCTGGTTTGGACCCTTTTAGCTGGTTTGGACCCCTTGTTAGCGGTTTGGACCCCTTTTTAGCTGGTTTGGACCCCTTTTTAGCTGGTTTGGACCCCTTTTAGCTGGTTTGGACCCTTTTTAGCTGGTTTGGACCCTTTTTAGCTGGTTTGGACCCCTTTTTAGCTGGTTTGGACCCCTTTTTAGCTGGTTTGGACCCCTTTTAGCTGGTTTGGACCCCTTGTTAGCTGGTTTGGACCCCTTTTTAGCTGGTTTGGACCCCTTGTTAGCTGGTTTGGATCCCTTTTTAGCTGGTTTGGACCCCTTATTAGCTGGTTTGGACCCCTTGTTAGCTGGTTTGGACCCCTTATTAGCTGGTTTGGACCCCTTATTAGCTGGTTTGGACCCCTTGTTAGCTGGTTTGGACCCCTTGTTAGCTGGTTTGGACCCCTTATTAGCTGGTTTGGACCCCTTGTTAGCTGGTTTGGACCCCTTGTTAGCTGGTTTGGACCCCTTGTTAGCTGGTTTGGACCCCTTATTAGCTGGTTTGGATCCCCTTTTAGCTGGTTTGGACTCCCTTATTAGCTGGTTTGGACCCTTTTAGCTGGTTTGGACCCCTTATTAGCTGGTTTGGACCCCTTGTTAGCTGGTTTGGACCCCTTGTTAGCTGGTTTGGACCCCTTGTTAGCTGGTTTGGACCCATTTTTAGACGATTTTGGACCCCTTGTTAGCTTCCTCATTATTAAATCCAATTTTTTCATTCCTCTAATCCTTCGTGATATCTCACCCCCTCTTCAAGTCTACTGTCTAGTTCTTTAAAGATAAATTTAAAATAAAATAATATTTACTTTATTCAGACTGAATCATAGTGAGCTCATTGTTTTCCTATGAAGACCCTTATTTAGCAAGTTCAAATATTGTAAGAATCAAAGTCTTGATAAGCTTTTGGCAAAGAAAAATAAATAATTTATAAATAATTATAATGATAAAAGATTCCTAAAGCTCAAATAAGTGTGGGGGCAATTTTTCATTCAAAAAATTTTGATAAGAAAAGACCCTTTTCAGGCTGATTTGGACCATTTTTGACAAGAAAGGAACCTTTCCTTACAGATTTTGACCCTTTTTGACAAGAAAAGACCCATTTCAGCCAGATTTTGACCATTTTTGACACGAAAATATCCATTTTAGCTAGATATTGACCCTTTTTGACAAGGAAAGACCCTATTTAAGCGGGATTCAGGCGATTTATGACAAGGAAAGACACTTTCAGCCAGATTTTTACCATTTTTGACGAGAAAAGACGCTTAATTGACAGATTTAGACCCTTTTTGACAAGAAAATGCCTATTTTACCTAGATATTGACCCTTTTTGAGAAGAAAAGACCATTTCAGCCAGATTTTGACCATTTTTGACACGAAAATATCCATTTTAGCTAGATTTGACCCTTTTGACAAGAAAAGACCCATTTCAGCCAGATTTTGACCATTTTTGACACGAAAATATCCATTTTAGCTAGATATTGACCCTTTTTGACAAGGAAAGACCCTATTTAAGCGGGATTCAGACCATTTATGACAAGGAAAGACCCATTTCAGCCAGATTTTTACCATTTTTGACGAGAAAAGACGCTTAATTGACAGATTTAGACCCTTTTTGACAAGAAAATGCCTATTTTACCTAGATATTGACCCTTTTTGAGAAGAAAAGACCCATTTCAGCCAGATTTTGACCATTTTTGACACGAAAATATCCATTTTAGCTAGATATTGACCCTTTTTGACAAGGAAAGACCCTATTTAAGCGGGATTCAGACCCATTTATGACAAGGAAAGACCCTATTTCAGCCAGATTTTTACCATTTTTGACGAGAAAAGACGCTTAATTGACAGATTTAGACCCTTTTTGTGACAAGAAAATGCCTATTTTACCTAGATATTGACCCTTTTTGAGCAAAGAAAAGACCCATTTCAGCCATTTTGACCATTTTTGACACGAAAATACCTTTGTAGCAGATTTTGACCTTTTTTGACAAGAAAAGACCCATTTCAGCTAGATTTTGACCCATTTTTGACAGGAAAGACTTTATTTAGCAGATTTTGACCCTTTTTGACAAGAAAGACCCTATTATAAGCGGGATTCAGACCCATTTATGACAAGGAAAGACCCATTTCAGCCAGATTTTTACCATTTTTGACGAGAAAAGACGCTTAATTGACAGATTTAGACCATTTTTTGGACAAGAAAAATGACTATTTTACTAGATATTGACCCTTATTGAGAAGAAAGACCTTTAGCCAGATTTTGACCATGTTTGGGACAATATCCATTCAGATAGACCCATTTGACAGAAAAGACCCTTTTCGCAGGCGATTTGCGACCATTATTTGACGAGAAAAAGGACGCTTACTGACAGATTTTGACCCTTTTTGACATAGCAAACAGATAGACCCATGACAACGGACGCTGCGAGATTTTGACCATTTTTGACACGAAAATATCCATTTTAGCTAGATTATTGACCTTTTTGACAAGGAAAGACCCTATTTAGCAGGGATTTTACAGACCATTTATGATGCAAGGAAAGACCCATTCAGCCAGATTTTGACCATTTTTGACGGGAAAAGACGCTTATTGACAGATTTAGACCCTTTTTGACAAGAAAATACCCTATTTTACCTAGATATTGACCCTTTTTGAGCAAGGAAGACCATTTCAGCCAGATTTTGACCATTTTTGACACGAAAAATATCCATTTAGCTAGATTTTGACCCTTTTTGACAAGAAAGACCCATTTCAGCCAGATTTTGACCATTTTTGACACGAAAATATCCATTTTAGCTAGATATGACCCTTTTTGACAAGGAAAGACCCTATTTAAGCGGGATTCAGACCATTTATGACAAGGAAAGACCCATTTCAGCCAGATTTTTACCATTTTTGACGAGAAAAGACGCTTAATTGACAGATTTAGACCCTTTTTGACAAGAAAATGCCTATTTTACCTAGATATTGACCCTTTTTGACAAGAAAAGACCCATTTCAGCCAGATTTTGACCATTTTTGACACGAAAATATCCATTTTAGCTAGATATTGACCCTTTTTGACAAGGAAAGACCCTATTTAAGCGGGATTCAGGCGATTTATGACAAGGAAAGACACTTTTCAGCCAGATTTTTACCATTTTTGACGAGAAAAGACGCTTAATTGACAGATTTAGACCCGTCTTGATAAGCTTTTGGCAAAGAAAAATAAATAATTTATAAATAATTATAATGATAAAAGATTCCTAAAGCTCAAATAAGTGTGGGGGCAATTTTCATTCAAAAAATTTGATAAGAAAAGACCCTTTCAGGCTGATTTGGACCATTTTGACAAGAAAGGAACCTTTCCTTACAGATTTTGACCCTTTTTGACAAGAAAAGACCCATTTCAGCCAGATTTTGACCATTTTTGACACGAAAATATCATTTTAGCTAGATATTGACCCTTTTGACAAGGAAAGACCCTATTAAGCGGATTCAGACCATTTATGACAAGGAAAGACCCATTTCAGCCAGATTTTTACCATTTTTGACGAGAAAAGACGCTTAATTGACAGATTTAGACCCTTTTGACAAGAAAAATGCCTATTTTACCTAGATATTGACCCTTTTTGAGAAGAAAAGACCCATTTCAGCCAGATTTTGACCATTTTTGACACGAAAATATCCATTTTAGCTAGATTTTGACCCTTTTTGACAAGAAAAGTCAGCCATTTCCATTTTTGACACGAAATATCCATTTTAGCTCGATATTGACCCTTTTTGACAAGGAAAGACCCTATTTCAGCGGATCAGACATTTCTAGGAAAGACCCTTTCAGCCAGATTTTTGACGAGAAAAGACGCTTATTGACAGATTTAGACCCTTTTGACAAGAAAATGCCTATTTTGACCTAGATATTGACCCTTTTTGAGAAGAAAGACCCATTTCAGCCAGATTTTGACCATTTTTGACACGAAAATATCCATTTTAGCTAGATATTGACCCTTTTGACAAGGAACGACCCTATTTAAGCGGGATTCAGGCGATTTATGACAAGGAAAGACACTTTTCAGCAATTTTTACCATTTGACGAGAAAAGACGCTTAATGACAGATTAGACCCTTTTTGACAAGAAAATGCCTATTTTACCTAGATATTGACCCTTTTTGAGAAGAAAAGACCCATTTCAGCCAGATTTTGACCATTTTTGACACGAAAATATCCATTTTAGCTAGATATTGACCCTTTTTGACAAGGAAAGACCCTATTTAAGCGGGATTCAGGCGATTTATGACAAGGAAAGACACTTTTCAGCCAGATTTTTACCATTTTTGACGAGAAAAGACGCTTAATTGACAGATTTAGACCCTTTTTGACAAGAAAATGCCTATTTTACCTAGATATTGACCCTTTTTGAGAAGAAAAGACCCATTTCAGCCAGATTTTGACCATTTTTGACACGAAAATATCCATTTTAGCTAGATATTGACCCTTTTTGACAAGGAAAGACCCTATTTAAGCGGGATTCAGACCATTTATGACAAGGAAAGACCCATTTCAGCCAGATTTTTACCATTTTTGACGAGAAAAGACGCTTAATTGACAGATTTAGACCCTTTTTGACAAGAAAATGCCTATTTTACCTAGATATTGACCCTTTTTGAGAAGAAAAGACCCATTTCAGCCAGATTTTGACCATTTTTGACACGAAAATATCCATTTTAGCTAGATTTTGACCCTTTTTGACAAGAAAAGACCCATTTCAGCCAGATTTTGACCATTTTTGACACTAAAATATCCATTTTAGCTAGATATTGACCCTTTTTGACAAGGAAAGACCCTATTTAAGCGGGATTCAGACCATTTATGACAAGGAAAGACCCATTTCAGCAGATTTTACCATTTTTGACGAGAAAAGACGCTTAATTGACAGATTTAGACCCTTTTGACAAGAAAATGCCTATTTTACCTAGATATTGACCCTTTTTGAGAAGAAAGACCCATTCAGCCAGATTTTGACCATTTTTGACACGAAAATATCCATTTTAGCTAGATTTGACCCTTTTTGACAAGAAAAGACCCATTTTCAGCCAGATTTTGACCATTTTTGACACAAAATATCCATTTTAGCTAGATATTGACCCTTTTTGACAAGGAAAGACCCTATTTAAGCGGGATTCAGACCATTTATGACAAGGAAAGACCCATTTCAGCCAGATTTTTACCATTTTTGACGAGAAAAGACGCTTAATTGACAGATTTAGACCCTTTTTGACAAGAAATGCCTATTTTACCTAGATATTGACCCTTTTTGAGAAGAAAAGACCCATTTCAGCCAGATTTTGACCATTTTTGACACGAAAATATCCATTTTAGCTAGATATTGACCCTTTTTGACAAGGAAAGACCCTATTTAAGCGGGATTCAGAGCGATTTATGACAAGGAAAGACACTTTTCAGCCAGATTTTTACCATTTTTGACGAGAAAAGACGCTTAATTGACAGATTTAGACCCGTCTTTTGAGCAAGAAAAATAACTAATTTTAAATAATTATAATGATAAAGATTCCTAAGCTCAAATAGTGTGGGGCGCAATTTTGACCATTTTTGACACGAAAAGACCCTTTCCAGCTGATTTGACCCTTTTTGACAAGGAAAGACCCTATTTACAGCGGGATTCGACCCTTTTTGACAAGGAAAGACCCTTTCAGCCAGATTTTTGACCATTTTTGACGAGAAAAGACGCTTTAATTGACAGATTTAGACCCTTTTTGACAAGAAAATGCCTATTTTACCTAGATATTGACCCATTTTGACAAGAAAGACCCATTTCAGCCAGATTTTGACCATTTTTGACACGAAAATATCCATTTTAGCTAGATATTGACCCTTTTTGACAAGAAAAGACCCATTTCAGCCAGATTTTGACCATTTTTGACACGAAAATATCCATTTTAGCTAGATATTGACCCTTTTTGACAAGGAAAGACCCTATTTAAGCGGGATTCAGACCATTTATGACAAGGAAAGACCCATTTCAGCCAGATTTTTACCATTTTTGACGAGAAAAGACGCTTAATTGACAGATTTAGACCCTTTTTGACAAGAAAATGCCTATTTTACCTAGATATTGACCCTTTTTGACAAGAAAAGACCCATTTCAGCCAGATTTTGACCATTTTTGACACGAAAATATCCATTTTAGCTAGATATTGACCCTTTTTGACAAGAAAATACCCATTTAAGCAGGTTATTGACCCTTTTTGACAAGGAAAGACCCTATTTCAGCCAGGTTTAGACCATTTTTGACCATAAAAGACACTTTTCAGCCAGATTTTGACCATTTTTGGTGAGAAAAGACACTTTACAGACAGATTTTGACCCCTTTTGGCAATAAAAGACAAATTTCAGACATATTGACCATTTTTGACAAAAAAAGACGCTTTGTAGACAGATTTTGACCCTTTTTTTGACGAGAAAATACCCATTTAAGCTAGATTTTGACCCTTTTTGACAAGGAAAGACTTTATTTCAGCCAGATTTTGATTTTTGACAAGAAAAGACCCTATTCATACAGATTTTGACCCTTTTTGACAAGAAAAGGCCCATTTCAGCCAGATTTTGACCAATTTTGACGGGAAAAGACGCTTTATTGACAGATTTAGACCCTTTTTGACAAGAAAATACCTATTTTACCTCGATATTGACCCTTTTTGACAAGGAAAGACTTTATTTCAGCCGGATTTAGACCATTTTTGACGAGGAAACACACTTTATAGACAGATTTTGACCCTTTTCGACAAGAAAATACCCATTTTAGCTAGTTATTGACCCTTTTTGACAAGGGAAGACCCTATTTCAGCCAGATTTAGACCATTTTTGACAAGGAAAGACTTTTCAGTGACCCGTTTTGACAGGAAAAGACCCTTTTGAGCCTGATTTTGACCCTTTTGACAAACCCTTTTAAGCCAGATTTGACCCTTTTAGACAAGAAAAGACACTTTTCAGACTGATTTTGACATGATAAGACCCTTTTCAGGTAGAGTTGTTCTTTTTGTCAAGGAAAGACCAAATTTTGACCATTTGAGACAAGGAAGGACACTTATCAGCCAAATTTTGACCATTTTTGACGAGGAACGACACTTTTCAGAAAGATTTCGACCCTTTATGACAAGGAAAGACCCTAGGTTTTATTTTTTAACATAAAAAAGGTCATTTTTAGCTTGATTTTTGATTCTATTTGGACAGCAGGACAGCTTTTAACTAAATTTCATTTTTAACAACCAAAAAAGGTCATTTTTATCTTGATTTTTGGTCCTTTTTGGACAGCAGGACAGATCTTAACTAGATTTTATTCTTTAACCACAAAAAAGGTTCTTTTTAGTTTGATTTTTGATCCTTTTTGGACAGCACGACAGCTCTTAACTAGATTTAATCCTTTAACCACCAAAAAAGGTCATTTTTGATCCTTTTTTTTTGACAGCAGGATAGCTCTTATCAAGATTTTATTCTTGAACCACCAAAAAGGGTCATTTTTGATCCTTTTTTTGACAACAGGACAGCTCTTATCAAGATTTTATTTTTTAACAACATAAAAAGGTCATTTTTAGCTCGATTTTTTTTTTGGATAGCAGGACAGCTCTTTTTTATTTCCTTAAAAACACATAAAAACCCTAAATCAAGAGGATCATCAGGCTCAAACGAGCGATCATTAAAACCTAATGAAACTTTTATTATGGACAGACTATCGAAAAAAAGAGATTAAAAAGGGAAAAATCGCAGCAAATTTGTTTTGTGTGAAAAGTGGTCAAAAACGGGCATGTGATAAGAAAAAGGGCCGGCGGTAATTTAGCCGAATTTCAGACTTTTGACCCCACGGTGTCGGAAATTCTAGATTTAGTTGATAAAAAAAAAAGAAGGGGGAGAGGAGGAGCTATTCTATTTTTTGACCTCCCTCGTGATATGAAAGACGCACGACGTGAGGAAAAAAAAAATCCCGAAACTTAAAAATGCGAATTTACCTGTTCAAAGATTCATTTTTGTCGTTTCCCGATAAAAAAAATACGTCGAGGGCGAATCTCAAATGAGATTTCGACTCAAATAATACGAATCTGATGTCATAACGGTTTCGGAATTACGGTTTTCAAACTGAATGTCTCGTGGGTTTGGGTAAATAAAGGGGCCCTTCGAGTTTGGGCTACGTCTGCGGAATTCCTCTTAAGGGAAGGCGGCGACTAGGGGGAGGAGGCCACCGTCGCAATCTTTAACTTTCAACCGATTTCCGAACCTCGTCAAGGCGATCCTTTCCCGAAAGAAGACAAGCAATTAAAGCAACTCATAAAAACATACTGAAGTTACATGAATGAGAGTGTATGTCGAGTGATCCTCGCGCATGCGTTTCCATCGAAAGTCTAATTTTAGAATTCACCCATGATGTCATTCTCATTCTAAACTAAATACGAAATTACCTTTTAAATCGCTAGTTAAAATCACAATTTTTATTTATTTAAACGTCTATTTATAATATTTCTACACCTACCTCGTTTACTCCCTCAAACATCCTTTAAAAGGTTCCATTTCCTTATTTTACTTCGAATATCGATACCTAAGAATCGATTCAACATCGAAAGTGAAAGCGCCACAGGCGACCGTCGAATACTCCCGCCTTTTTCAAGCGACTGCTCAATAGGAAAAAAGTGTTTCGTAAAATGATATTCGAAAATACGAATACGAATTTATTCAAACTTAATTTTATTAGGAATGGTAGGATTATAAATAAATTCGTATTCATACATGTGAATACTATTTTTTGCATGTATTTGTACGTATGATTACTATTTTTACTAGTATTCATACATACGAATACCAATTTACTCGTATTCTCAGATACGAATACCAATATACTCGTATTCTTAGATACGAATACAGCTTTTCCTCCTATTCGTATATAAGAATACAGATTTTACTCGTATTCTTAGATACGAATACAGATTTTACTCCTATTCTTAAATACGAATACAGATTTTACTCCTGATCGTAGATACGAATACAGATTTTACTCCTATTCGTAGATACGAATAGGTACAGATTTTCCTCCTATTCGTAGATACGAATACAGATTTTACTCCTATTCGTAGATACGAATGCAGATTTCACTCCTATTCGTAGATACGAATACAGATTTTACTCGTATTCGTAGATACGAATACAGTTTTTTACTCCTGTTCGTAGATACGAATACAGATTTTACTCGTATTCGTAGATACGAATACAGTTTTTTACTCGTATTCGTAGATACGAATACAGTTTTTACTCGTATTCGTAGATACGAATACAGTTTTTACTCGTATTCGTAGATACGAATACAGTTTTTACTCGTATTCGTAGATACGAATACAGTTTTTACTCGTATTCGTAGATACGAATACAGTTTTTACTCCTGTTCGTAGATACGAATACAGTTTTTACTCCTGTTCGTAGATACGAATACAGTTTTTACTCCTGTTCGTAGATACGAATACAGTTTTTACTCCTGTTCGTAGATACGAATACAGTTTTTACTCCTGTTCGTAGATACGAATACAGTTTTTACTCCTGTTCGTAGATACGAATACAGTTTTTACTCCTGTTCGTAGATACGAATACAGTTTTTACTCCTGTTCGTAGATACGAATACAGTTTTTACTCCTGTTCGTAGATACGAATACAGTTTTTACCCCTGTTCGTAGATACGCACGTACGAATACCGATTTTACTCGTATTCGCACGTACGAATACCGATTTTACTCGTATTCGCACGTACGAATACCGATTTTACTCGTATTCGCACGTAAGAATACCGATTTTACTCGTATTCGCACGTAAGAATACCGATTTTACTCGTATTCGCACGTACGAATACCGATTTTACTCGTATTCGCACGTAAGAATACCGATTTTACTCGTATTCGCACGTAAGAATACCGATTTTACTCGTATTCGCACGTAAGAATACCGATTTTAATCGTATTCGCACGTACGAATACCGATTTTACTCGTATTCGCACGTACGAATACCGATTTTACTCGTATTCGCACGTACGAATACCGATTTTACTCGTATTCGCACGTACGAATACCGATTTTACTCGTATTCGCACGTACGAATACCGATTTTACTCTTATTCGCACGTACGAATACCGATTTTACTCTTATTCGCACGTACGAATACCGATTTTACTCTTATTCGCACGTACGAATACCGATTTTACTCTTATTCGCACGTACGAATACCGATTTTACTCGTATTCGCACGTAAGAATACAGATTTTACTCTTATTCGTACACACGAATACAGATTTTGCTCTTATTCGTACACACGAATACAGATTTTGCTCTTATTCGTACACACGAATACAGATTTTGCTCGTATTCGTACACACGAATACGAATTTCACTCGTATTCATACACACGAATAAGGATTTTACTCGTATTCATACACACGAATACGAATTTCACTCGTATTCATGCACACGCTTATGAATTCATTTGTCCGATCTTCACCACATACACAGTGGGGCATTAGGACGTTACGGCTAGGACACGGCGGCGTTCCGCCCAGCCAAAAACGGAGATTTCAGTGGAAATTCATCAATTTCCAAAATTTTTTTTTCGAGAAAGTTCCCGTTTTTGGGGTTGCACTTCCATAACTACCAGACCAGAGCTTTTTTCCTTAAGTCAGATTCTGATAAATACATTGATATCCCTTTTTTTAGAACGAAGAGGGATAAAATGTCAATATCTACTGGGAGATTTGTCAGATTTCTACTTATTGATTGATTTACCAAATTTGTGTATAAAGGGGTGATAAAAGAGGGACCGAAATATTTAATTTTGGGTGGCGAATGAATGAAAACAAGCCAGTGAATGAACGCCACCCCCTCCCTTTCTGGTTTCGATTAGCCACTGTTTAGTGATAGGCCTTGGGTATGTTCATTCACTGAGGGAACGAAGAGCCATACGCCCTCGTTTATTTGAAATTTCGATTAGTAACGAGAGAACTGGGTTTCGAAATACCATTGGCACAATAAAACTGAAAAATAAGATCAGAATACTCTGGTGACAGCATTCTCCCAGTAATTTTTTTCTTCCTTCTTTCATTTCGCAAACTACTTCCCCATCAATTTTCTTCCTATTCCTAATCCTAATTTTTTTTTTTAATCGAAATCTATTTTATGCACCTTTTTAGTGTATGGGAATCGAGAATGTTATATTATTTTACATATCATGTCACTTGTCATAAGCAGAAGAGGCCTCAGGGGCCAAATAGGTAGATGACGCATAAAATCCCAATTCTGAATAAAGACAAAAAATACTTAAAAATCGAATAAAATCTAGTGCTTTATAAGAATATTTTAAAATTTTTGCCACCTCCATAATACCTTTTAACCAAGTGTCGTCAATTTCTTAAGAATCTGAGTTGAAGAATAAAAATAGGTGGCTTAAAAACGATGGTTTTAAATCAAAAATGGTTTTTAAACGACATTTTGTTTTGAAGAAGACATTAATTATTCAGGTAATCATGTTTAAAGGAATTTTTAAAGGTGTCAGAGATTGCTCGGATGGTAAACCTCCAGAGGAAAGGAGGGACTTATCAAATAAATGGTTGATTATTTTTAAACTCGAGAGCTTTTATAATATGATCTCTGAAAAAATAAGTACAGCAACGAGGAATAAAAGACGTCTCCTTTCATAATGTTATCACTTTTAAATAGGGTTCACCTTTTTCTTCAAAGCTCCTTTTTCCAGTTAATAAATTAAAATCAACTGTAGGTAATTTTTTTAAAAAATAAATATTATATTTTATAATATAAAAAAAAATATTTAACAAACTTTATTCCCATAAATAAGTGATTTTTTGACTAATAGTCTCGATCGGATTAGTAGTTTCACCGCAACAGCCAAAATAGTGTTTCTAGTTGCATGTCGAACAATTTAAGAATTTTTGGCAAAAATTCGGAATCATTCATAAATATTTGATGGAAGTTTAAATATAAAATGCATGAATGATCAGAAATTCAAATGTGCACACGATTATTTGGTCTTAAATAGATCAGGCTTTGTTTACGAAGAGGATGGAAATCAATATCCAATAACGTCCCGGATTTTCCAGAATTAGTTAGCTATTTAATTAAGGAAGGCTTAACAAAGGAATGATCACTGACGAAGCATTTCAATGCTATTTTCGGCACGATATGAAATTTCAATACTGGTAAACAACTTTTATCCATTATTTGGTTTTGATAACGAAGAAGCTTTCATTAGAGCATTAAAGCGGTCTGGTATGGTAGTTATGGAAGTGGAACCCCCAAAAAAGAAAAATTTGATGATGTTTTTCTACCAAAATCTCTCTAGGGCCTACCTAAGGCCCTACTCTGGTGAAAATCGGTTGGGTAGGGTCGAAGGTTGGTTATTTAGGAACGAGGCAGCGTTCCGCCTGCCAATGGTGATTTCTGCAGAGAACCATCTCTACCAATTCAGGGCTTAGGGTTTCAGAAACTTCCACTTTTGGAGGGTTTTTTCTCCCCCATCTAGCAAGAATTAATAACCTCGATTGTTGAAAAGGATGTTTTTGATACATTTCTTTGAAGTTTCTTTCGGACTACTGTCTGAAGATGGAAAAAATGCTAAAAGGACGACCGTGCGGGGGCGGGAGTGGGTGGGAGGAAAATCCTTTCCCACTCGACCCCCCTCCCCCACCTCCCCCGTCTATCCCTGGAATGATTGTTATCTCGAGTTCACGAAGGTCATAGGTCGGCTTCAATTTATATCAAACGAGCGATGCGTAAAATGTAAGCAGATTGTGCCCGAGAAATCTCGTAGATAGATTAAACCCGCATTACTATTTGGAAATACATGTTTAGCATTTCAAACCCCTCGTTAAAAAAATACAATTGAGGACTTCATAGCAAAGAATTTTCCACCTGATATGGTATCATTGAATAACAACTTAATGATACCAATATGTGATAGATTCAAAATGTCGCCATGGAAGAGGCAAATTAAAAGAAAACCAGGGGGAGGGGGGACCCCAGGGGAGGGGGAGGGGGACCCCAGGGGAGGGGTAGGGGGGACCCCAGGGGAGGGGGAGGGGGACCCCAGGGGAGGGGTAGGGGGGACCCCGGGGACGCTCGCTCGCCACGACTCGCTCGCTGGGGGAGGGGAGGGGGGAGGGGGGACCCCGGGGGAGGGGGGGAACTCGGAGGATCTACGCGGTGGTGTATTGTTTCACCATGCACGCGGATCACCTGAAACTCGGACGATGCATCAAGGATGAACCGAATGCTTGAAATCCCATAGAGTCGAGAAAACCATCAACTTTTCTCAAAAAACTCGATAAATGTCCAAAAAACCAAAAAACCAAAAATTAATTTCAAAACCCTATGAAGATTTAGAAAGCTTCAAGTGTCAGAAAACTATTGTATTTAATGAATATTTGTCATAAAATTGTCCAAAATGCCTCAAAAGCACATCAACACGTAAAAACACGTGTTAGGTGCTGGATTTGGCCACTTTCGCTTGAATTCAGCAGAGAAAAAAATTCGCCAAAAATCGAGAAATCAAGGGTGTGGTAATATAATAAAGAGAAAAAATTCTTTCGAGACACTCAGTCTGGAAAGAATTCTATGTTTAGGCGTCCTCTTTCCTTTGATGACTCAAGTCAAGGAAATTCTGAAGGGTCGATTGGTATTTTTAGTCCTTAGGGCGACGTGTGGGCCTGTCAGCTACCCAACAATGATCTTTTCAATAAAGTAACAAAATAAAGGTGCTCGAATTTCACCATTAACGGTTTGAGTTCACTCATAAAAGAAGCTCATGTTTTGTGGGACCTCCTTTCTTAACATCTTTTAGGAACCTTTTAATTTTAATAGGAAGAAAGGATAAAAGCGTTGGTTCTATTCTGAGATAATAATAAATTTGATATTTTCGAAGCTTAAGAGGGAAAAGACATGAATCCTAGTGTGTTTCTCTCTCAAGAGCTCGCAGCACTATCATCCCCAAAAGTATTTTCCAAGTTTTGGGCACTAAAAATGATCGGAAATTTTTTGTGAAAAGCGCATTCTCATTATTTAGGAAAACTACGAGCTCTTTAGAGAGCAGTTTTCCCGAAAAAATTTTCCTCTGAAAAATACGAAATGCAATTTTCCACCAAATCTTTAATTTTGAAAAAACAGGTAGTCATCTTGTAGGTTTTAACGTGATGATTTCAAATATGCTAATATTAAGATGATCGGATGAATAGATTCGTCGGTATGTTGGTTTATCTCCAACCCCTAAAAATTCTTATTTCTCAAAATATTATAGTTGTCTTATATTGATGATGGTCAGGCTAGAATTTGCTCAATGAGGTATTCGGGCCCCATTTTCAACCTATAACTTTTGATTTATTTTTCACTTTTTTGAGGTTATCAGACAGGAAAAACGCATGACTCCATATTTCTCGAAATCTAATTCTTGATATAAATGAAGCTATTTGGGGCCAATGAAAACAAGTGGAGGAAATATCGCAGCAAGGTCGCTTTAGCACTCTCGGATGGAACAACGACCGATTTATACTGAGGATCATTTTGAACTAATGAGTTATAATACGCTTTGGTGGGTTGTTACAACCCCTTCTTCCCACACAGTTTCGAGAAATCGAACCTTTGAAATTTGATTCGAGGATATTACTGCCATTTTCCTCCCTGAAAATTGGGTATTTTGGTTAAACACCACGAAACAAGGAAAAGAGAAATGCCAATATAACCTATATCATTACCTAGGAATGGCGACAAACTTTTTGAAATAATAATTAATATCATTGGGAAGGAATTTAAACTTTAGTTCAGTCATGAGACATTTGAATTAAATATTTACTTGGAGCTAATTGATTCAAAGAAGCCAATTACTAATTAGCCCTTAAAGAGGTGAGTCGGTGAAGGGGAATAGCAGAGACTCGCTCGAAATTAAATTTCCTCGGAACCAATTTCCTTGATTCAGATTTGAAAATTAAGCAAAATCTCGAATTCTACAGAGCATTTTGACTGAAAAATGTGGTGTAAAATTTAAAATATTCCATTTCGCTCAAAATAACGTGACCTACTCGACTTTTTTTCAGTTTTCTTTCAACTTTGAAAAATTGAAATTTTTTTGATCGCCTGTAAAAACTTGTCTATTTGACCGATTTTGGCAAACTTTTTTTTAATCGACGCAGAATTTCGTCTTCTTTAATTCTCTACAAAAGTGTTTTCCACAAAAAATGTCCCGTTTTTTAATTATATGCGAAAAACTGAAAAAAGGTTTTTCAGCTGCCAAAAGTTGTACCGGGAAAGCATAGGCAATCTTCAAAAACATGTTATTGGGACCGAAATGGGCCATTTAAAACAACAAAATCTTTTACGCAACCTTTTGGTGGAACGAACATTTAAAATTCAATAACGCTGATTTGTTTATTTATTATTTTCCTAAATCCTTCAAAGTACTTAAGAGTTCAGACTCAATTAATTACATTTTGTATTGGTTCTGAGGAAAGTTGTGGGAAGCTTGAAGATGAGCATCCTTGATTTATTGATCCAAGTTATTTAATAAACGATAATTTGTGTGCGAATTAAAAAAGTATTTGTTTTATGGATTATGTTCCCGCTTAATTAGTTGTTTGTATGAAAATCTTCACTTGAAAAGGGAAGATTCGTAGAAACGCGGAAACTGAGCGTACTGCGTAGGTAGGCATCATACGAGGTTTGAACGTCGAAACCCACCCATAACAACCACATTACGAAGCAAACCTACACCCACTTAGATTAATTAAAGTACCTATCTCGCTCTTCATGGAATCCTGTCATCCTCTCATGTCAATTTATTTAAACCATAATTTGGTTGTGAACAATGATTAAGGGACTCAAATATATGTATAGGGAAAACGGAATTTCAACAGATGTTCGATTTCACGTAATTTTGGTTAGTGAGGTTTTTTGCGAATAACTCGAAAACTACGCATCCTAGCGAAAAAATGACTTAATTTAAAATTAAAGCTCGTAAAATTTTCTACAAAAAAGAATTTAGTAGTTTTTTTGCTAAAACCTATGGTTAAGGAGATATGAAGGTGGGAATGTCTGTGTGAGAAAATCAAATGCTAGTAAGATTAAGATAACGTTGATCGCCAAGCAACTTGTTTGAGGTTTTTTTTTTTTTTGCGAATAACTCGAAAACTACTCATCCTAGCGAAAAATTGACCTTATTCGAAATTAAAGCTCGTAAAATTTTCCACAAAAAATATTGAGTCATTTTTTCGCTAGAACCTATGGTTAAGGAGATATGAAGGTGGGAATGCCCGTGTGAGAATATCAAATGCTAGTAAGATAATCAACGTTGATCGTCAAGCAACTTGTTTGAGGTTTTTTGCAAATAACTCGAAAACTACTCATCCTAGCGAAAAATAAACTTTATTCGAAATTAAAGCTCGTAAAATGTTCCACAAAAAATATTTAGTCATTTTTTCGTTAGAACCTATGGTTAAGGAGATATGAAGGTGGGAATCTGTGTGAGAATATCAAATGCTAGAAAGATAATCAACTTTGATCGCCAAGCAAGTTGATTAAGGTTTTTGGCAAATAACTCAAAAACTACTCATCCTAGCGAAAAATTGACCTTATTCGAAATTAAAGCTCGTAAATTTTGCCACAAAAAAGGATTTAGTAGTTTTTTCGCTAGAACCTATAGTTAAGGATGTATGGAGGCGCGAATGAGAAAATATCAGCTGTTACTGGAAAATCAAAGTAATTTTGGGGCCCGTCACCGATATGAGTTCATAATAACAAGAGGAGCCCTTGATTGGTTTATGAATTAAAACAGGGTCGAGTACTTATCAAGGTTGCCCGGTTGATAAACTCCCAACTGCGTCACACCCACGTGACTCTCCCTCCTCTTCTTATCAGGTTGTTGATTACAGATAACTGATAACAAACAATTAAAGAACAAACAAAATATCCCAACTGCTGTTTCCCAGTTAAATTATTTCAACGTTCATCGATTTTATCAATCGTAAGATAAACAAAAAGTTTAAGAGGGCGCTTTCAGTTTTTATTCAAGGTGATCAAAATGCAGGTCTCTAAAATTTTGCGAACTCTTTCTCAGCCTGCCACCAGTATCCTTTCACAAATATTAACATTTATTAATCACAGAAAACTTGTGCTAATAGATCAGTGGTTCCCAAACTGGGGGGCGTTCCCCCGGGGGAGGGAGGGCGTGAGCAGGCTCAAGTTTTCAAATATTCCCCAAAAATGTAGTTTTTCTTTTCTTTCTGAACATATTTTAAGGCTCTTTTTCATTATAAACCTTAAAATCGACATTTTAAGATCCAATTTTTGTTCAAAAACCTCAAAATCAACATTTGTAAAGCCTAATTTTCGTCCAAAAACCTCAAAATCAAAGTTTTATGAGACATTTTTCGTCAAAAACCTCAAAATCAAGGTTTTAAGGACCACATTTTCGTTAAAAACCTTCAAATCAACATTTGTAAAGCCCAATTTTCGCCCTGAAAACTTCTAAATCAAAGTTTTAAGGGAATTTCTCGTCAAAAATCTCAAAATTAAGGTTTTAAGGGCCAAATTTTCGTCAAAAACATCAAAATCAACATTTGTAAAGCTCAATATTCGTACAAAAACCTCAAAATCGAAGTTTTAAGATACGTTTTTCGTCAAAAACTTCAAAATCAAGGTTTTAAGAGACATTTTTCGTCAAAAACCTCAAAATCAAGGTTTTAAGAGCCAAATTCTCGCCAAAATCTAAAAATCAACATTTTAAAGCCCAATTTTCGTCCAAAAACCTCAAAATCAAAGTTTTAAGAGCCTTTTTTCGTCAAAAATATCAAAATCAAGGTTTTAAGATCAAAATTTTCGTCAAAAACCTCAAAATCAAGGTTTCAAGCGCCAATTTTTCGTCATAAAACTCAAACTCAACATTTTCAAAGCCCAATTTTCTTCAAAAACCTCAAAATAACAACTTTTTTTTTGGGGGGGGGCGCACAGGTTTTCATTTGTTTATAAGGGGGGCGCACTGTGAAAAAGTTTGGGAACCTCTGTGATAGATTATTTGATAGAACTTTTCTTAACTCTAAATCTAGATTTGCGACCTATGTCCAAAGGTTTAAATGGTAAGATTTGCTTTAAAAACATGCATAATTTTAGTTAGGGCTAATAAGTTTAGTTTAATATATTAATTTAATTTAAAAATTAACTTTCTAGTTTTATTTAACTGGGAAGATCCTTTAAATTTCGAATCGCAGTTAAAAGAGGATGAAGTTTTATTGAGGGATTCCTTCAGGTCTTATTGCCAGGAAAAATTGATGCCACGCATCCTTATGGCTAACAGAAATGAAAGTAATTATTATATATTGTTAAAATCTTAATAATAATTGAATATAGCTTTCGATCGAGCTGTAATGAGCGAAATGGGTGCGATGGGGGCTTTGGGATGCCATCTTAGTGGCTACGGATGTGCGGGCACTTCGACTGTCGCTTACGGCCTTTTGGCAAGAGAAGTCGAGCGAGTTGACAGCGCCTTTAGGTCCGCCATGAGCGTCCAATCTTCTTTAGTAATGACCCCTATTCATAAATTTGGAAGCGACGAGCAGAAAGAGAAATATCTTCCGAAATTAGGTAAAATTTAGTTGTTTCCAGACGAAAGTGTCCTGGGTCTTCTATGAAAGACGTGTCTTATATGTAAGACGTGACTTATATATAAGACGTGTCTTATATATAGGACGCGACTTATATATAACACACGTCTTATATATAAGATGCGACTTATATACAAGGACGCGACTTATATATAGGACGCGACTTATATATAAGACGCGACTTATATATAAGACGTGTCTTATATATAGGACGCGATTTATATATAGGACGCGTCTTATATATAGGATGCGACTTATATACAAGGACGCGACTTATATATAGGACGAGACTTATATATAGGACGAGACTTATATATAGGACGCGACTTATATATAGGACGCGACTTATATATAAGACGCGACTTATATATAAGACGCGACTTATATATAGGACGCGATTTATATATATAGGACGCGACTTATATATAAGACGTGTCTTATATATAGGACGCGATTTATATATAGGACGCGTCTTATATATAGGATGCGACTTATATACAAGGACGCGACTTATATATAGGACGAGACTTATATATAGGACGCGACTTATATATAGGACGCGACTTATATATAAAACGCGACTTATATATAAGACGTGTCTTATATATAGGACGCGATTTATTGTATAGGACGCGACTTATATATAAGACGCGTCTTATATGAAAGACGTGCGAAAAGGTTGTTCTATTTTGCGATTCAGCTCGAGGAGAACTCATAGGCTGCTTTGGTTTGACCGAACCTAATTTTGGAAGTGACGCTGCTGGAATGGAAACGACAATAAAATACTCAAAAGAAAACAAAAAATATGTTCTTAATGGAACCAAAACTTGGTAAATATTTAAGACTTAGAATGTTTAAGCATTTTTTTGAATCAGGATTACAAATGCTCCGATAGCCGATGTTTTTATCATTTGGGCTAGAAGTGTGGACGACAGAAGGGTGAAAGGTGTTCTTCTTGAAAGGGGCAGGAAAGGACTTAGTACTAGTAAAATAGAAGGAAAATTTTCGTTGAGAGCATCTGAAACTGGTATGATACATATGGACAATGTTGAGCTTAGCGAAGGAGATTTACTACCTAATGCTTTAGGGATGGAAGTACGTTGATTTATTCGTTTTTTTCCTTCTCTATTGATGATTAACAGGGACCTTTTAGCTGTTTGACGTCAGCACGTTTGGGAATCGCATGGGGCGTTTTAGGAGCTGCGGAATTCTGTTTTTCGACCGCTCGGCAGTATACGTTGGACCGGAAACAGTTCAAAAGGCCGTTGGCTGCGAATCAAATCATTCAGAAGAAACTGGCGGATATGATGACCGAAATTTCACTCGGTCTTCAATCCTGTTTACATGTCAGCCGTCTTAAAGATGAAAACAAGTAATTTGGGATGTTTATTTATCTAGGAAGCCCATCCGAAACTGCCCAAACTGTAAAAACCCACCCAAAACTGCCCAAACTTTAAAACCCTCCCAAATCATCCAAACTACCCAAACTTCCAAAACTGCCCAATCCACCCAAACTGTGAAAACCACCACCGCCCAAACCTCCAAAACTGCCCAATGCGCCTAAACTTTAAAAAAACACCACTGCCCAAACTTCCAAAACTTCCCAATCCGCCCGAACTTTAAAAACCACCAATGCCCAAACATCCAAACCTGCCCTATCCGCCCGAACTTTAAAAACCACTGCCCAAACCTCCAAAACTGCCCAATCCGCCCAAACTGTAAAAAACCCCACTGCCCAAACCTCCAAAACTGTGAAAACCACCCAAAACTTCCCAATCCGCCCAAACTGTAAAAACCGCCACTGCCTAAACCTCCAAAACTGACCAATCCGCCCAAACTTTAAAACCCGCCCAAATAATCCAAACTGCCCAATCCGCCCACACTTTGAAACCCTCCCAAATCATCCAAACCTCCAAAACTGCCCAATCCGCCCAAACTGTAGTAACCACCACTGCCTAAACCTCCAAAACTGCCTAATCTGTAAAAACCACTACTGCCCAAACCTCCAAACTGCCTCATCCGCCCAAACTTAAACCACCACTGCCCAAACCTTCACAACTGCCCTATCGGCCCAAACTTTAAAACACACCTAAATAAGCCAAACTGCCCAAACTGTAAAAACCACCCAAAACTACCCAATCAGCCCAAACTGTAAAAACCCACCCAAAACTGACCAAACTTTAAAACCCTCCCAAATCATCCAAACTTCCAAAACTGCCCAATCCACCTAAACTTTCAAAAACACCACTGCCCAAACCTCCAAAACTGCCCAATCCGCCCAAACTGTAAAAACCACCACTTCCCAAACCTCCAAAACTGCCCAATCCGCCCGAACTTTAAAAACCACCACTGCCCAATCCGCCCAAACTGTAAAACCTCCCACTGCCCAAACCTCCAAAACTGCCCAATCCTCCCAAACTGTGAAAAGCACCCAAAACTTCCCAATCCGCCCAAACTGTAAAAACCACCACTGCCCAAACCTCCAAAACTGCCCGATCTGACCAAATCTCACAAACCTCCTAAACCACCCAAACTGTCCAGAACGGAATGTTGTTTTTGTAATCATCGTTTTTATTCACATATCTTTCAGATTAACAACTGAAATGGTTTCCTTGTTAAAAAGAAATAACTGCGGTAAGGCTTTAGACATCGCCAGAACTGCCAGGGATATGCTCGGAGCAAATGGAATCAGCGATGAATACCATGTAATTCGCCATTCTCAGAACTTAGAAGCTGTTAACACCTATGAAGGTATTTTTATTTTAAAAGTTCCTTCAGCTTTCATTTTTTATTTTCTCTAGGAACACATGATGTACATGCTTTGATACTCGGACGGGCAATTACTGGACTCAATGCATTTATGTAAAACCAAACATTTAAATTTGCTGTGGCAAGGATGATGTCACTAACTGTGATAAATGAAATTAAATATTCTTGATATTCATAGACAATTTGAAAGATCCACACTGCATGCCATTTGGGAAATAAAAGGCGTTTTTATAGCCTAATGAAACAGGTTAAACTATTCAGTTGTGGAAGTTTCATTTGTTTTTCCTGTTTATCACTGATAACATAAGGATCATGGGAACCTAGTGCAATACTGAAGAACTAACAATGGACGCCACAGAGAATTCACGCTGAAAGATTAAGTTAAGGAGTGAAAATGAAATTTTCAGAAATTTTTATTGTTTGATTGGACATTGAAAGATATAACTGATGTAATCAACATATTTTTTACCTTCCCATATTTTTCGGATCCATTCATTGCTAATTATCAGAGTCGAGAAAGAGCCCATTCTTTTCAGTTCAAGTAATTTATCGATATGAGGCTTAAATCTAAAATAATGTTTAGTTTATATAAAAAAAGATGATATTTTCATTACTTTCCATGGACGATTATATAATCTGTATTGACATCTATAGACTCAGCGACTTTTCCAGCTAAAAACTTGAAGCAGCATATGTCTTCTTTTAGATTGATGGTGCCTTTTTCTTCATAAAAATCCTGAAGAAAATATTAGAAGAAAATGAGATTTTTGTGTTTACTTGATTTTCGGCGAAGAATGCACTGCAGTTTTTGAAGGAGGAGAACCAATCGTTATCATCGCAGAGCAAGTCTGAGGTTTCGCGGAATTCTGAAGGTGACACAGGCTTTCTTGTACGTTTCATCATCTGAAAATTTCAGGTCAAAAATAATTCGAAAGTTGATTTAAAACTCACCTCATCGCATTTAAGAGAATACTCAAGACTTCTTTTGGTCGCACGGTCACAATAACTGTCGCCAAAAACATCGAATTCCTCGGCCATGTTGCTCTCACAAAGCTGGGTTACACTTAATACATAATAGGGCATCCAGGGCAACAAACGTTCCTCCACTATGCAATCCAAAACCCACAAATGGTTCGCCACAATGTGCTTTTTGGAGGAAATGAAATTTTTGACTCTTATATTGGTATCGCCGGCAACAATACAGAACGTTTTTGAATCTAAAAATCGAATTCAATAGAAAATAATCCAAATAATTAAAATACCAGGCATAACATGAATTTTGCCACCATTTTCAAAAATTAGTTTCTCAATTTCTTCTTTTTTATGACGTTTACTCCCAGATATGACGCAAATTCTTTTGTTTTGAAAAATATTCGATTTTATTTCGAATCCTCTCAAGTTGCTTTTTTTAAACTGAGGAAGAACGTCGAGGGTTTTTCTTTTTTTTGAGGCGTTTTCAATTTTTAAACCCAATGGACCAGATGTAAGCATTCCTGACGTTTTCTGCAATCAAATAGCTAGAGCCAATTATCTGCCTTAATTTTGACCTGACGAAAAAAAGTGTATAAGTAAACCCCTTTTTATTTTAAGCAAGGAATCGATTGACATCGATAACTTTTGGATCTGACATACAGGGTGCTCCAGAACGACCCTAACTTCCTTATTTTAAATACAAACCCTATGTTTTGACGAAAAAATTCGATTTTACGCTTGATTTCCAGTAACTTTTACTTAAAACACTTTTTTGATAGGACGTTCCGACTTACGAAATGCTGGTGCACTTTATGGTGGCATAGCTCCAGAACGTTTGGTCCTATCAAAAAACGTTTTAAGTAAAAGTTACTTGAAATCAAGCGTAGAATCAATTTCCATTGTCAAAATTTAGGGTTTGCATTTAAAATAACGAAGTTAGGGTCGTTCTGTAGCACCCTGTATGTCGGATCCAAAAGTTATCGATCCCAATCAATTCCTCGCTAAAATCCAAGGGGGGTTTACTTGAATACTTTTTTTCGTCAGGTCAAAATTAAGGTAGATAATCCTCACCTTATTGAGTTCCTCAAACTCTTTAAGAGTCAAACATTCTTTCCAGCTCTTATCATACCGCACTCGGTCAACTCGAGGGAACCTCAGGGAAAAACCACATTTGAATTTGTCACTCCAAATTATTTGAGACGCTTTCACCTAAAACAACATGAAAACTTAAGAAAAGGATAGTAAATGCCATACCTGAACTAAGACAGAGTTTGAAGGCTCGATATAAACGTCTGGGACTATTTTGCCGAATTGAAGTGCCTTATTAGGCTTCTTCTTTGAAATCCAATGTGGGTTTAGCTTAGTATGAAGTTCATCAAGCTCTTCCAAAGTAAAACCAGAAGAAACCATGGTAAGTGAGTGGAATTCATTCGGATTCCCTTCATTATCAGTCGATGAAGCAAGTCCGACCAAAAATCGATTAACAGTCCCTTTAAACTGACCGGTACCAAAGCATCCTCCAATAATTAAAACATCCAATTCAGTAAGAGCGCCTTCAGAGTACTAAAAATCCTCATTTATCAACATCGACCAAGAATATTAGTCCAGTCAATGCCTGGGGGTGAAAAAAATAAGGTATTTTGTTTATCTAAGGAAATGTGCAGGGGTTGGTCCACTGATAAACTACAAAAAAGTCCCCAACCTTGGTGATTTTTTTCTTTTTTCTGCAATATCTCGAAAACCGTTAGTCTTAGGCGAAATAATTTTTAGTACAAAATTAAAGATAATTGAATTTGCTATAATTTTGAGCTAATATGATTTTTTCGTAGGACCAAACGTTTCTGAGCTACGAGGTCGCAAAAAAACCGGGGTTTTCTATTTTGATCTCTAAAGGACAGAAGACGTCATCTAATCAAAAAAATGTACTTAATAAAGGTTGTAGAGAATTTAATTACCTTGTAAAAACATCCCTCAAAAATCAATTACCGATCAATAGGCCGAGGTGGGGGTAAATTTCAAATTTTTGAATGAAATTTGTTTTGAAATTTACCCCCACCCCTGCCTATTTATCGTTAATTGCTTTTTGAGAGTTGTTTTCAAAAGGTAATTAAATTCTCTACAACTTTTATTAAGTACACTTTTTTGATTAGAAGACGTCTTCCCTCCTTCAGAGGTCAAAATAGAAATCCCCGTTTTTTTCCCACCTCGTAGCTCTGATACGTTTGGTCCTACAAAAAATTGTATTAGCTCAAAATTGTAGCAAATTCAAAAATCTTTAATTTTGTACTAATAATTATTTCACCTACGACCTACGGTTTTCGAGATATTTGCAAAAAAACGAAAAAAATCACCTTAAAAACGCTCCTGACGCCAAAGCGCGGTTATGGACTTTTTTTTTTGTTAATCAGGGGACAAAATGCCTTATTTTTTTTCCACCCCCAGGCTTAGATTGACTGGACTACAAGAATATGAACTAACCTCAGGTTTAATTTTATACCAATTTCCAAATCGCTCATTAGGTTTATAAATAGAATTAATTTCTTTAACAATAATTCCTTCCTCGTGTGTTTCTATAGCCTCATTCAATAATTGAACAATTTGCTCCCTAATAAAAGATAATAAAATTTTGTTTAGGAAAATCACAAATTACTTAGTTCTGACGGTTTTTCGTTTTAGCTGCATGATAACACCATCTTTGGGGGTGAAGACTTTTTCGAGCAATTCGACACGTTCATGAAGTGGTTTGTAACTTAATAGCTCGCCATTGCAGTAAAGGATATCGAATGGAAAATAACAAGGTTGGACATCGCCGCCAACTTTGACTTTTCCGACATCTCGAAAGTTGCCTAAAAGATTTTTAGATTTTTAGTTTTGGGCGATTCAAACCTTGAGTTATAGGGCATTTTCGAATTTTATGCCAAGCCATCATCTCTCCATCAAGTATGAAGCTTGTAAACTGAGGATTCAGAAGTGGTTTGAGGTAAGAAGTGAAATATCCAGTAGATACGCTGTTTCCAAAAATATATGTTGACGCTTCAAAACCATTTCTGATAGAAAAAAAAAAAGAGAATTTTTTAATGAAAAAATAGTAAGCGAACCTTGAAAAGAATTTGAATTCGCCATCTGAATAGTGAATTTGGTATCTTTCGCCGTCCAATTTGGTCTCGACGTAATAATTGCCTTCTAGTTTAATTTTTTCAATATCGACCTTTTCAGAAAGCATTGGACGAAAAGCTTCAAAAAGGTTGATGTTTACTTCAAAGAAACGCATGCTTGGTTGCCTCAATGTTGTGCACAACTAAAAAACAACTCATAAATGATAACTCTCAGCCCCCGAACGACTTGAAATTTTTAGAGCCTTTTCTCATCACGTTAAAGAAGAAATGTGCCAAATAAGTCAAGGAGCAGTGTTGCCAGTTTGAGCGATTCATCGCAAATTAGGACAGTTATTATGGCAAACCTGTTATGTGACAAAGTTGGACTCTTCACAGTGTTGCCAGTTTGGGCGATTTATCGTAAATAGGGCTATTTTTATAGGGCCAAATCTGGCAACCCTATTATCTGACAAAGTTGGGCTCTTGACAGTGTTTGGGCGATTTATCGTAAATTGGGCAACTTTTATAAGGCCAAATATGGCAACCGTGTTATGTGACAAAGTTGGGCTCTTGACAGTGTTGCCAGTTTGGGCGATTTATCGCAAATCGGGCTACTTTTATAAGGCCAAATATGCCAACCCTGTTATCTGACAAAGTTGGGCTCTTGACAGTGTGGCCAGTTTGGGCGATTTATCGTAAATTGGGCAACTTTTATAAGGCCAAATATGGCAACCGTGTTATGTGACAAAGTTGGGCTCTTGACAGTGTTGCCAGTTTGGGCGATTTATCGCAAATCGGGCTACTTTTATAAGGCCAAATATGCCAACCATGTTATCTGACAAAGTTGGGCTCTTGACAGTGTTGCCAGTTTGGGCGATTTATCGCAAATTGGGCTACTTTTATAAGGCCAAATCTGGCAACCCTGTTATCTGACAAAGTTGGGCTCTTGACTGTGTTACCAGTTTGGACAATTTATCCTAAATTGGGCTACTTTTATAGAGCCAAATCTGGTAACCCTGTTATCTGACAAAGTTGGGCTCTTGACAGTGTTGCCAGTTTGGGCAATTTATCGTAAATTGGGCTAATTTTATAGAGCCAAATCTAGCAGCCCTGTTATCTGATAAAGTTGGGCTCTTGAAAGTGTTGCCAGTTTGGGCGATTTATCGCAAATTGGGCTACTTTTATACAGCCAAATATGGCAAACCAGTTATGTGACAAAGTTGGGCTACAGTGGTGCCAGTTTGAGCGATTTATCGCAAATTGGGCTAATTTTATACAGCCAAATCTGGCAACCCTGTTATCTGACAAAGTTGGGCTCTTGACAGTGTTGCCAGTTTGGGCGATTTATCGCAAATTGGGCTACTTTTATAAGGCCAAATCTGGCAACCCTGTTATCTGACAAAGTTGGGCTCTTGACTGTGTTACCAGTTTGGACAATTTATCCTAAATTGGGCTACTTTTATAGAGCCAAATCTGGTAACCCTGTTATCTGACAAAGTTGGGCTCTTGACAGTGTTGCCAGTTTGGGCAATTTATCCTAAATTTGGCTACTTTATAGGGCCAAATCTGGCAACCTTGTCAAGTCCACAGGGAGCTGAGAAAACGTAATGACCACTCGTAATCAGCACCTTTTTTAAGCTGAAAGTCGTACTCAAAAATTTGAAAGCATCTGGGTGATAAAAGGACAAAATCTGTTTATGCCCGATTCCTAAATGCATGCTCTTCAAAATAATCCGGACAGCCCATTTTTGCTCTTTTGCTGATAACTTCGAGGCCAAACTTTCAAAAAAGACTTCATATTTAGCTTCTAAAACATCAAAAACATAAAAAAAAATATACAAAATTCGAGTCCCTTTTACCTGAACAATTTTCAGAAAATGATTTCGCTATCTTATCCAATTCTCGGTTAATATCAGCAATCGTCAAATCAGAAGGGGTGATGTTTCTGTTCTCCATTACCCTATAGACGATGTCCGCATAATCTGTCACTGCTTGATGGAACTTGAATCTATTTGGCATTCTTTAAAAAACAATTATTTTGTTTCTTTTCAATGATAGTATTACCTATAGTTCAATAAAGCAGTCGCATCTTTTCCTGATTTGGGTAAATCAAGAACTTTTACATAGATTTTACCAAGCTTGTCTTCTTTGAGGCCATAGCGGCCTCTGTCTCTATCGTAGCTCGGTAAAATAAGCCTTATAATCGGATGTAAACCACCACCCTGACAAAAAAAAAAAAGAAAAAAAAATTTGTAAAAAATACCATCCTAGGTACGTTTTAAAGCATTTACCTCAGCTTTATCGCGGATGAAGTCGATGTAGCTCTTGAGGATGTCTGATCTTCGTTTTTTATTCTTTGTTTGTCTAACTTTTTCACAGACGTCGCAGAAACTAGAGAACTTAATGCTGTTGACGTAGGAGTAGTCTTCATCGTCACCCATTTTTGAATTCTAAGAAAATAGAGCAATAATCAATGGTAAAATCTGCAAAATTCTCAAAAGATTATGGCATCAGCTAAGATTATGGGCATCCTAAGCATGATATGACTATGAGAATAAGCAGCGAATTTAGATTACGTCATAATCTTTACTTTAAAGTTTAAAAAAATCTGAGTTTTTGCAGATAGGATAATTTACTTTAGGAGGGAAGAGTTATAATCTCCGGCGTTTTAATAGAAATGAAAGGTTTATGAAAAAGTTATGCAATTATATTATGCTTATAAATGCACTTTTAAGAGAAATTCAACAATAATAATACGAAACAAAATAATAAATAACAAACCATTACGATTTACAAGGTAAAATAACGAAACGGTGTGGATTTGTTTACAAAATCGTTATCACTTATCAGTTGTCGGTTTATCAGTTGTTATCAATGTTGTTCTCTTGTGATATGTGAAATATTTGGCATAAACTGATGAAGGGAATCAAGGAGCCAGGAGGAGATTTGCCGCTGGTATTTTGGTTCATTTGATGTTATTTTTTGATGTTTTTGGCCAAGTGGGGTAAATTTGGCCAACTTATGAGTGGGTTGGCAGCAATGGATGGTTGGAGGGAACCGGGTCTTCTTGCAGGAACAATCATGAGTAAAAAGGGGGGTATTAATCTTCATTTAACTGATCGTGTTGACCATGTTACTTAACAAGTGTTAACCGTGCTACTTAACACGTGTTAATAGTACTACCCATCATGTTGCTTAACACGTGTTAATTGGGTTAATCATGCTGCTTAAGGGGGGTTCGAAAAATTTTCGTCGTCCAGTTAACGCTACATCGGCTACGCGTGCGACCTTATCGGAGAGAGATCTGTCGGAAGAAAAAGGATACAATCGAGCCCTGTGTCATCCCGTAGGCCATAAGTTTTCAAACCGTGTTTGTTTGTTCGTTCGAGAGAGAGGGGCTATCCGGGAGGGAGTGAGAGAGAACTGAGAAGGGCGTCAAGGTCACAGTTCACCTCTTATCGACATTTCGACATCTACAATAATTGCTTTCTGTATCGACGGCGTCGTCACGTGTTGTTCCATACCTTTTGTTTTTTTTAATTCCACAAATTGTTTTTAGCGGATTCCCGTAGGAAAGTAGGCTATTTTTCATTTATAATTTTGACATTATACTCGGTTAAAAAAATAGTTACTCTTAAAATAACTACGCTAGTACTTAAAAATTACTACAATTTTATAACACAGAAGAGGATCATCGAGATTTCTGATCGAAGACGACTTTTTCTCCCGCTTTAACTTTCTCAAATGAGAAGTATTGTATTTCTTTGGTCTAACTATAAAATCATTTTTCATTCATCATTCAATCGTTTATCACAATGAATGGTAAAATATTAGTAAAATAAGATTTTATAAGTAAAAAATACGCCTACTGTTCCTACGGAAATCCGCTAAACAAAATAAAGAGATGCGAAAAAACTACAAATAAAAATCCCGTCTCAGTAAAGTAGCAACACGTTTATAAAAAGCAGGATTGCTTATGGGGTGTTCACATTCGCCTCAGCTGTACACGACGCGAGCGCCGTGGGAAAGGGCTGAAGTTTGGGGACCCTCTAAAGCGCAGGCCTTTTATGAAATCGCATATCGTTCTTGCCACAAATCTCCGCTACTGTAGATTAATGCGAAATTTGTTTTTGAGTCATAATCAGTGTCCTTCTTATGCAACGCTCTCTTAGATTTTTGCACAATTATGTTGAGTTTTTGCATTTCTAAAAATAGAAACAAAGAATTTGATCAAACAGTAGGGAGCACTGCAATTGCTAGTCACTATTCTATAGAAAGATTCCAAACAACCCGTGCGCGCAAAAAATATTCAATTACTATGCGCCCTGCAATTTGGCAAGTACACGAACAAATGGCGATTTGAACTTTAACACGTGGTTACCGAATTGTGTAATCATGTCGCTAACACGAGTTATCGTGTCGATCATGTTGCTTAACACATGTTAGACTGTCGATTCATAGTTGCGTAACCGTGTAATGATTTGTCAATCAGGTTGCTTAACACGTGTTAATTGTGTTAATCAGGTTGCTTAACACGTGTTAATTGTGTTAATCAGGTTGCTTAACACGTGTTAATTGTGTTAATCAGGTTGCTTAACACGTGTTAATTGTGTCAATCATGGTGCTCAACACGTGTTAATCGTGTTAATTATGCTACTTAACACGTGTCAATGGTGTTAATCAGGTTACTTAACATGTGTTAATTGTGTTAATCAGGGTTGTTGTTAGACCGGGTTAATTGTGTTTTAATTATATGGCCGACTAACACGTGTTAATCAGTTATACTTATGCTACTTAACACGTGTTATCGTGTACTTATGCTACCTATAACACGATGTTACTCGTGTTACTTATGCCTACCTAACACGTGTTAATACGTGTACTCACTTACGAACTACTTACACGTGTTAATCGTGTTACTTAGGCTACTTAACACGTGTTAATCGTGTACTCTATGCTACTAACACGTGTTAATCGTGTTACGTATGCTACTGAACACGTCGTTCATCGTGTTACTTATGCTACTTAACACGTGTTATCGTGTTACTTTGGCTACTTAACACGTGTTATCGTGTTCTATGGCTACTAACACGTGTGAATCGTGTTTTATACCTCTGCTACTTAACACGTGTTCATGCAGTGTTACGTATGCTACTTAACACGTGTTATCGTGTTACTACTTATGCTACTTATACACGTGTTAATCGTGTTAGCTTATGCTACTTACACGTGTTACTACTTTTACTTATGCTACTTAACACTGTGTTAATCATGCTCCTTACCACGTGTTATTCGTGTTAATCATGCTACTAACACGGGTTAATCGTCGTTAGTCATGCTACTTAACACGTGTTATCGTGTTATCCATGCTACTTAACACTGTTTAAGCGATGTTAATCATACTACTTAGCACGTGTTATCGTGTTAATCAGGCTACTTACACGTGTTAAGCGTGTTAATCATGCTACCTAAGCATCGTGTTCATCGTGTTATTATGCTACTTAATCACGTGTGAATCGTGTTACTTAGGCTACTTAACGACGTGTTACAGTCGTGGTTAATGGGCTACTGAACACGTGTAATTGTGCCACTTAACGCGCGTTAATCGTGTAACTCGTGCTACATAACACGTGTTAATCGTGTTAATTGGGCTACTTAACTACGTGTTCAATCGTGTTAATCATGCTACTTCACAGACACGTTTTAACATCGTAGTTAATCATAGTTACTTAACACGTGTTAATCAGGTTACTTAACACGTGTGTAATCATGTTACTTACACGTGTTGATATCATGTTACATTAACACGTGTTAATCATGTTACGTAACACGATGTAATCATGTTACTTAACACGGGTCTAATCATGACTTACTTAACACGTGTTAAGCATGTACTGTAATCACGTGGTAATCATGTTACCTAACACGTGTTAATCATGTACTTAGACACGTGTTAATCATGTACTTAACACGTGTAATACGTGTTACTTCTATGCTACTTACACGTGCTTTAATCGTGTTACACTTATAGCACTACTTACATCGTGTATTGTGTTACTTATGCTACTTAACACGTGCATTAATCTTTTACTTATGCTACTAACACGTGTTAATCATGCTACTTAACACGTGTTAATCGTGTTAATCATGCTACCGTAACACGTGTGTAATCGTGTTAATCATGCTACTTCACACGTGTAATCGTAGTAATTGGCTACTTAACACGTGTTAATTATGCTAACTTACACGTGTTAATCGTGTCTAATTGGCTACTTAACACGTGTTAATTGTGACTACGTAACACGTGTTAAGCGTGTAATTGTGCGCTACTTAACACGTGTTAATCGTGTTAAGTGTGCTACATTAACCGTGTTACTCGTGTTCATCATGCTACATACACACGTTTTAATCGTGTACATCATGTGTACTTACACACGTGTTAATCATGTTACTAACACGTGTGTAATCATGTACTTAACACGTGTCTAATCATGTACTTAACACGATGTTAATCATGTTACTTACACGTGTTAATCAATTTACTAACAGTGTTAATCGTGCATTTCGGATTTGTGTCCAGTTTTTATGGAGTAATAGCGTTTGAGTTTATAACAGTTGAGTGTTATAAACTCTAAAGGTAATAGTTCAACTATATGTCATTTCCTCTCACCTCCTGAGTGTAAAAATGATTTGATGCCATCGCCATAAATTACTGTGGATGCGATCGGAGTTTTAATCATGGAGTCATTAGTCACGTCGACTTATCGCGCTCTCGTTTTTATCACGAATCATTTGTCACATTGGAGACAACTAAGATTTCGGCAATAAAAGAGTAAATAAACCAATCTTTTTTTTCTCTCTTCATTTAGACGACTCACGGTCCATAATTCGAAATGTCATGCAAAACAACATTTATTGCAGGGCTGAGAAAACTAATAACTACTATGTAGGCACTTTTTGACTGTAATTTTCCTAAATTTATTTATCAGAAAAAATACAATGTGAATGGAGAAATCTCAAAATCTCCACCATAGTCTTTCACTAAAAGATTGAGTGACGTTTTTCATGTTCATAATCCTAAATTTTGGTCACATAAAATAAAATTCCTCGCATGAGCGGCTCAATTCT
>JAGWEN010001104.1:0-40225 GCA_018703685.1 Orius laevigatus
GAATTTCATTCATTATTCCCAAAGGAAGAAAACTAGAACTTTTCAGGAGAGAGGATTCAAGTTATCAACAGCGCTGCCTGATAACTTTTTTTTCTTTTAATAAAAATAAATACTTCTACTCAAAATAGAAATATGGGACCACTTGGAAAATGATCAGAAATGGTTAAATATTGAGATTAAAAAATAAAAAAAATTGAACAATTTCCACCTTTAAAACTTAGGCAAACGTTAAAGTTTGTAAAATGGAAAAACTTGGCTAAAAATAGGTTTTAGGAAAGAAAAATGTTTTTTTCGACTTGAATTTCGAGCTAAATATAAAACGATAAATTGGAAAAGTTTGAAGTGTATGAGTTTTGTGTGTGGAGGGAGTAAAAGGGGGGGGGGTGACGTGAAGCAGTAGGAGGTAAGAAAAGGGACCTTAATGGAAAGGGCCTCGCTGAGAGATGTATGATTTCATTAAATGGAAAACACAGTCAGTCCCTTTGAAGGAGTCCATAATGTCGCCAATTTGATAGAACTTGTTTCCTTTTTGGTAGTCATCCCTCTACGTCTTCTAATTTCTCCATTGAGATAAAAGGAAAGTGGATGAAAACATTCGAAAATACCAAAGGATTTCCTTTATTTTTAAAACGTGGAAAAAGCACTATATTTGGTTATATTTTCAGTTTTTTGCCTATATCTCGAAAACTATACATCTTAGCGAAATGACCACTTAGTTAAAAATTAAAGCTGACAAAATTATCTAAAAAAATGCCTTTACTACTTTTGTCAATAGGTTGCTTCGTTATCGAGATATCCGATGTTGAAATTTAAAAATCCAACTTTTGGGCCCGATCGGATGATTGGTTCTCCCGTAGTGCTTAGATATCACAAAATAATTAGAACCATTAAAGATGATCCGATTTTGAACCAAAAAAAGGCTTTGCTTTAATCTTAAACACCGTAAAAAAAAACTTTTTCATGGACGTGTGTTATTACCTCATTAGTCAATTATCTTTCATTCTAACTCACGCACAACTTCTCTCAGAAGTTAACAACACGCGAAAAATCAGAATAAACGTAATGTACTCAAAGAGATCACTTTTTCGACCTGAAAACTTTTATTTTTTGATTTCACCCAAAATGTGATTTTTGGCCATTTTCAGGGTTAGAAACGAGAATCTGAAGTCGGTTTTGGGATATAAAAACATTTTTTTTTGATCCCACCAAAGGGGGGACCCTTCTTCACTTTTTGACCCAAAAATTTTTATTGTTTAATTTCACCAAAAATGTGGTTTTTGGCCATTTTTAGGGTGAGAAACAAGAATCCAAAGTCGGTTTTGGGATATAAAAACATTTTTTTTGACCTCACCAAAGGGGGGACCCTTCTTCACTTTTTGACCCAAAAATATTTATTGTTTAATTTCACCAAAAATGTGGTTTTTGGCCATTTTTAGGGTGAGAAACAAGAATCCGAAGTCGGTTTTGGGATATAAAAACATTTTTTTTGACCTCACCAAAGGGGGGACCCTTCTTCACTTTTTGACCAAAAATTTTTTATTGTTTAATTTCACCAAAAATGTGGTTTTTGGCCATTTTTAGGGTGAGAAACAAGAATCCGAAGTCGGTTTTGGGATATAAAAACATTTTTTTTCGACCCAACCAAAGGGGGGACCCTTCTTCACTTTTTTGACCCAAAAATTTTTATTGTTTATTTTCACCAAAAATGTGGTTTTTGGCCATTTTTAGGCGTGAGAAACAAGAATCTGAAGTCGGTTTATGGGATATGTAAAAACATGACCTCACCAAAGGGGGGACCCTTCTTCACTTTCTGACCCAAAAATATTTTATTGTTTAATTCACCAAAAATGTGGTTTTTGGCCATTTTAGGGTGAGAAACAACATCTCGAAGTCGGTTTTGGGATATAAAAACATACCTCCACAAAGTGGGGACCCTTCTTCACTTTTTCTGACCCAAAAATTTTATTGTTTTGATTTCACCACAAATGTGGTTTTTGGCCATTTTTAGGGTGAGAAACAAGAATCTGAAGTCGGTTTTGGGATATAAAAAATTTTTTTTGACCTCACCAAAGGGAGGGCCTCCAAGACCGAAAGTTATCGAGGAAAAGTTTCTTCTGTCTGACGTATGAAGGCCCATCGTTCTTGTGGTTGAAGTTTTTCTTGGAATTTTTGAAGGGTGTTCTTTTTTTGTGTTTTGAATTTTGAAGTTTGTTTGTTTTTTTTTTTGTTTATATTTTTTTTTTTTTTGATTGAAGTTTGTGTTGAATTTGTTTTTGGTCTTTTTGTTTTTGTTTCTTTTTTTGTGAAGTTTTTTGTATTTTTTTGATTGTTGTGAATTTGAAGTTTTTTGTGTTTTTTTTGATTTTTTGTTTTTTTGAGATTGTGTTTTTTTTTGAACGCTGACCTTTGTTTATTTTGTTTGTTTGATAGTTTATCTTTTCTTTTTGTGTTGGGAAGTTTGTTTTTTTTGGTGTGTTTGACAGTGAAGCCTTTTTGTTTGTCGAAGTTTTTGAAGCTTGTGTTTTGTTGTTGAAAGTTTTGATTTGTTTGTTGTTTTTTGAAGTCTTTTTTTTGTTTCTTGTTTTTTTTTTATTCGTTTTGTGTCGTTTTGATTTTCTTTAGTTGCGTTTGGAAGACCTCTATATAGTTAAAGGCACGCTGCGATTTATTTCTATCCGTTCATATAGCACTCCTATATTATTTGGTTGGCTTATTATACGCCTTCCTTCACTTTTTGACCGCAAAAATTTATTGTTTAATTTCACAAAAATGTGGTTTTTGGCCATTTTTTAAGGTGAGAAAACAAGAATCTGAATGTCGGTTTTGGTGATATATTATTATAAAACCTTTTTTTTTTTGTACCTCACCAAAGGGGGGGGGACCCTTCTTCACTTTTTTACCCCCAAAATTTTTTATTTGTTGTTTTATTTTTCACCAAAAATGTGGTTTTTTGGCATTTTTAGGGTTGAGAAACAAGAATCTGAAGTCGGTTTTGGGATATAAAAACATTTTTTTGACCTCACCAAAGGGGGGACCCTTCTTCACTTTTTTGACCCAAAAATTTTTATTGTTTAATTTCACCAAAAATGTGGTTTTTGGCCATTTTTAGGGTGAGAAACAAGAATCTGAAGTCGGTTTTGGGATATAAAAACATTTTTTTTGACCTCACCAAAGGGGGGACCCTTCTTCACTTTTTGACCCAAAAATTTTTATTTTTTAATTTCACCAAAAATGTGGTTTTTGGCCATTTTTAGGGTGAGAAACAAGAATCTGAAGTCGGTTTTGGGATATAAAAACATTTTTTTCGACCTCACCAAAGGGGGGACCCTTCTTCACTTTTTTGACCCAAAATTTTTTATTTTTTAATTTCACCAAAAATGTGGTTTTTGGCCATTTTTAGGGTGAGAAACAAGAATCTGAAGTCGGTTTTGGGATATAAAAACATTTTTTTCGACCTCACCAAAGGGGGGACCCTTCTTCACTTTTTCGACCCGAAAATTTTTATTTTTTGATTTCACCAAAAATGTGGTTTTTGGCCATTTTTAGGGTGAGAAACAAGAATCTGAAGTCGGTTTTGGGATATAAAAACATTTTTTTTCGACCTCACCAAAGGGGGGACCCTTCTTCACTTTTTTGACCCAAAAATTTTTATTTTTTAATTTCACCAAAAATGTGGTTTTTGGCCATTTTTAGGGTGAGAAACAAGAATCTGAAGTCGGTTTTGGGATATAAAAACATTTTTTTTCGACCCCACCAAAGGGGGGACCCTTCTTCACTTTTTCGACCCGAAAATTTTTATTTTTTAATTTCACCAAAAATGTGGTTTTTGGCCATTTTTAGGGTGAGAAACAAGAATCTGAAGTCGGTTTTGGGATATAAAAACATTTTTTTTGACCTCACCAAAGGGGGGACCCTTCTTCACTTTTTTGACCCAAAAATTTTTATTGTTTAATTTCACCAAAAATGTGGTTTTTGGCCATTTTTAGGGCTTCTTTTTATTGTCAATCTGGGTAAAAGGGGAAGTAAGCTACAACACAACTGGGACTGTTTAACAGGGGCAAAACATACCTCGCATTATAACTTATTCCTAACCGAGCTTGAATAAATAAATTTATGATGAATAAATTTCGTGGTTGGCTTCCTTTTATTGACGCCACCCCGGGGGAGCGTTTATACCGGGACAATGTCTTCTGATCCTATCTTTCATAAAACGACGTAAATTTATACTTTTATGAAAGGCTTCCTTCTTTTTCGAGACTAATTATATTTAAACGTTTTCATTTGAGACATTTTTCGAGATTTTTATTTTTGGATAAAGAAGCTTCCTTTCCGCTAATTAACACGTCTGGAGGCATTCGTGAGTCAACAATGTTTCCGCCGACCTACTCTCCTTACAAACCATTTTCACCTCGAAAACCTTGAGAAAATCGTTACATTCTTATTTGGAAATTTGTTTAAATAGAAATAACAAGAGTCACTTTGTTTCAAACCAAGTTTTTTTTTTGGTTTTTCAACTTTGAGTCAATTTTTGAGAGTGAAGGAGTCATCTGAGAATTTTTTTGACTAAACAACTTCGATAGCCCTTTAAATTATCTTTCTAACGGCATATATAACAAGTAAATCGGTCAAGAATTAAGGAAGTTATGAACGTTTAAAGTTCACTGACATAAAACTGACTCCTGGAGAGCCTCTGAAATTTGGTAATTATGTTTCTTTTTGGAAATAAAACTTCAAAAATTATAAATCGAAAACTCATCCTATCTTTCCATATTATCATGAACCTTATTTTTACCATTTATTTTAGCGAAATTGCGAATTGAAACTTACTGTGCCATCTAGTAAATACGAAGAGAACTAGCGTATATTGACGCGAGAGCATTCACAGAGATAGGTCACTAAAAGTCATCGAAATATGAAATCCTCAAAACCTTTTTATTCACCATTTAATATAGAAAAACGTAAAAAAAAAAAAAAAAATTACATTTCAGTTCATAAAAAACTGTCAGCTTCACGTGTTAACTACAAACATTTTTTTTTGTAAAAGATTTTTTTTATAAAGGGAAAGAAAAATATTATATATATGTATATATATATTATATATATATATATATATATAATATATATATATATATATATATATATATATTATATATATTTATTTATTTTTGATATATTTTAAGAAAAGGGAATCTTCTCATCAATAAAAAAACTTTTGAGGATTTAATTGATTTTTCAAAACTTTGTATTTGTTGAAGGAATTTTAATAAAAGTTATTTTTGTTAATAAAGTAATAAGTAGGAAATTAAAAGTTTCGTGGGGTTTTGGGGGGAGGAGACAGGAAAAAGCGGAAAAAAAGGGGGAAAACTGAGAGGCTTTGAAATTCGGCTTTCGGAAACTGGGTTAGGAGAAAAGGGGGCCGCCCTTCCCATACATTTCAGGTCCCTTTCACCTCCCTTTCGGACCCTTTTCCATCTTCCCCCTCGAATAAACCGAACGTCCAGACCCAAAACCATCACGGAATGTATCCTTTTTTATTGATGAAAGAAAAAAAGAGTCGCCATAGGGTCTACACGACTTTGTCACCTAGTATATCGACATCGATCGCCCCTTTTTCCCCCTTTCCTTGTATACTAGACAGAAAACGATTGAAAATAACATCCTATAAACCGGATATTCTCTTTCTGATTATACGTTTCTTGCATAGCAATGATACCCTTAATTTACGTCCAGTCTATTGAGGTATCCGAGCCAAATGTCAGTTACTGGGTAGGTTAGTTGGTAATTTATATCTCATCCCTTCTCATTCATCCTATAATATAAAGCCTTAATTGGTCCTTAAAATAAAGCCTATTATCTTCCATCATTTGGTATCTTTACAACGAAAATTAAATATTTTTATATTATTTACTTTTTGTTCTGTTTTTCGTTGCAATAATACAATTGATGGCTGATTTGCAAATGATTCAATTTCCTTCAAATTTCCTTTAGAGCCATAGCTGGAGATGATTGGACCTAGTTGTGTAATTAAAGTGTGTGTATATAATCTGGTTTTTGAACATTTTTGGTCATAAAATTAGATTTTAGAATGTTTTGTTGGATTGCTTTTAGGTAATTAAACTTTCTTGAGAATTCGGGAGTCTAAAGACCTCTCCACAGCCACCAAATAGCAATATCTACGAGTCCCTACCCTTCACGACCTTCAGCAATCTAGCATTACCTCCCCCACCTCTCACAACATCCCCCACTCTTTACCACCTCCCCGAATTTCCCACCACCTCTCCCTAAGCTTCAATCACTTCCCCCACCCTTTACCCCTTCCCCAATCTCACATTTCCTCCCCCTACGCTCTAATCACTTCCCCCACCCTTTGCCACCTTCCACGATATCCCACCACCTTCCCCAATCACTTCCCCCACCCTTTACCACCTCCCCCAATTTCCCACCCCATCCCCCTAAGCTCCAATCACTACCGCCACCTCTCACAACATCCCCACTCTTTACCCCCCAATCGCCAATCACTTCCCCCACCCTTTACCACCTCCCCCGATTTCCCAGCACCTCTCCCTAATCTTCAATCACTTCCCCCACCCTTTACCCCTTCCCCAATCTCACATGACCTCTTCCTACGATCTAATCACTTCCCCCACCTCTCAAAACATCCCCCACTCTTTACCCCTCAATCGCCAATCACTTCCTCCACCCTTACCACCTCCCCTTAATTTCCCATCTCCCACCACCTCCAATCACTTCCCCCACCCTTAACCTTCCCCAATATCACTGACCTGTCCTACCGCATCTAATCATCTCCCCCACCCTCAAAACATCCCCACTCTTTACCCCCAATCGCCAATCACTTCCTCCACCCTTTACCACCTCCCCCATTTCCCATCACCATCCCTAACCTCAATCACTTCCCCCACCCTTTCCTCCCAATCTCACATGACCTCTTCCTACGCTCTAATCACTTCCACCCACCTCTCAAAACATCCCCCACTCTTTACCCCAATCGCCAATCACTTACCACTCCACCTCACTACATCCCCCACCCTCACCCCATATCATCCAATCACACTCTCATCCCCACCTCTCAATCGCCACCTCACTTCACTCCATTTCCCAGCCCTCCCATAAACCTCAATCACTTCCCCACCTTACCCCTCCCCATCTCACATGACCTTCTACATCTAATCATTCCCTCTCCAACATCCCCCACTTTACCCCTCAATCGCCATCACTTCCTCCACCCTTTACCACTCCCCTAATTTCCCATCCCCCTCCCACTAACCTCCAATCACTTCCCCCACCCTTTACCCCTTCCCCAATCTCACAAGACCTCTTCCTACGATCTAATCACTACCCCCACCTCTCACAACATCCCCCACTCTTTACCCCTCAATCGCCAATCACTTCCTCCACCCTTTACCACCTCCCCTAATTTCCCATCCCCTCCCACTAACCTCCAATCACTTCCCCCACCCTTTACCCCTTCCCCAATCTCACATGACCTCTTCCTACGATCTAATCACTTCCCCCACCTCTCAAAACATCCCCCACTCTTTACCCCTCAATCGCCAATCACTTCCTCCACCCTTTACCACCTCCCCTAATTTCCCATCTCCTCCCACTAACCTCCAATCACTTCCCCCACCCTTTACCCCTTCCCCAATCTCACATGACCTCTCCTACGATCTAATCACATACCCCCACCTCTCACAACATCCCCCACTCTTTACCCCTCAATCGCCAATCACTTCCTCCACCCTTTACCACCCCCCCTAATTTCCCATCCCCTCCCACTAACCTCCAATCACTTCCCCCACCCTTTACCACCTCCCCCAATTTCCCACTACTTCCCCCTAAGCTTCAATCACTTCCCCCACCTCCCATAATCTCAGCCTTCCCCACCATCTCCCCCTTTCTCCCATCACCTCCTCTCCGTCCTCCCCCCTCTCTCTCATCTCTCCCGCCACCCCCCACCTCCCAACATCCCGGTTTATCTCTTCAAAAGAGAAATTCGTTCCCAGATGTAAAAAGCCCCAAAGTTTAAGTAAACATTTTCCTTTCCCCGGATTATCATAGCAAGACTCATTCCCAACCCTTAATCTCATTAACACAAAAAGTCAAAATTACATCTAAAATATACCTAAAATCCAAAAACGAAACTAAAAAAAAAAAACTGCACACGCCCCTATTATAACCTCTTTCCTCCACCTAACATCAATAAAAACCTAATTACCATAACATGTTAATTATACACTTTATAATCTTCCAGGTTTAACTTAACACGTTTATATGTTAAACCCGCAATACGGTCTTGAAGGTTTAGCATCCTTCCCCCCTTCATTTAACATTTTTATCGGCCATTACTAAAATGAGAAGTAAATAATGAATTGGCGAAAACAATTAGTATGAAAGTAACAAAATTGATTAAAAAAGTATGGAATTTAACACGTCCGATGTTCTAAGTTGAGGTCTCGAAATATAATTCCAATTTAATCACGCTAAGTGCTCATGAAGCTTCCCAGTTGTTGACAGTGATAACAGTTTAGCATTTCGAAACAGAAAATGGATTATTCAAACCACAGAACGGACAGAGATTAAGGATTTTTCGAGAGGGTTAATCTTCTCTAATTACACCGAAATTCCTTTCTGACTTCCATTTCAAAGGGATTTCTTCCTTTCATGTAAATCGTTTCTTTTCGTGAAATTTTTTTTTATTTCTATTGACTTATAATCGAATTGTGGTGATTGAAGGGTGCAAGTTGTGGGTGGATATTGAATGTGAGCTAGGGAGGGTGAAAGCCATTATTAATTACCCAGTTAAACATCGGATACCACTCTAACCTCTTACAGAATATACGACACAAACAGAAAATTTGATTTATATTTCATTTGCTTTACGTGGGGAGCCTTTTTCGTGTTTTGACTGAAAAAAAATTGGATTATTCGTGATTTTAATCCAAAAAGGAATCAATAAGCTTATGATTTTTTGTCACTTTTTATTAGATAAATAATTGGACAAATATATATATACAAATATTATTATTGGTATTATTGGTTTCTACAATCCTATAAAAAATTGGCTGTGTTCAAGAAAAATCAAACTTACGTTTTAACTTCAGTGATTAATGATACACGTGAATCTCCTTTGTTCGACTTTTATAGTTTTTGGCATAAAAATTTACCAAGTTTTTGATTTTCAAATTTTTATGATTTTCAAAAAAATAAAAACATGGCGACCTATATTAATGTATTCTAAAACTAAAATTTAAATGAAATTTTTCAAAAAAACCAAAAGTTTTTTCAGGATATTGGAGAAAATTGTCACCCATTTATGATAATGCATTTTTTACTTTGGGAACGCGTAGCTACTTCAATTCTCAATAATTTTTTTGAAATTTTACAAGTTTATTAACATAAAAGAAAAATAGAACTTTTCAGGATTGAAGTTATCAACAGCGGCTGCCTGAAAATATTTTTCTTTTTATAAAAATAAATAGTTCCACTCAAAATAAAAATATGGGACCACTTGGAAAATGAGCATAAAAGGTTAAATAATATTATTTAAAAAAAAGTGATAAAAATATCCACCTAGGCTATGAAATTAGCGGAGTTTGCCCAAGTTATGGAAGTGAGAAAAAAATTGATAATTTCTCTTTTTAAAATCTAAAAAGATGAAAAGCCTCTGTAAATCTGAGTTTCAAGTTTGAAGGCTTAACAAAGTCATAAATCAGTCTAGCATCGCTGTGAGCTGGATTTAGAGGTATTCCACCTTTAAGAATTTATTTTAAAACTTTTCCCCGTTCCTTTTACAACTCTACGTTTGTTGCTGCCATTAAAAATGAACATTTTTCATGATTCGTATTCGAATGTTTGTATAGCTTTGGAAGGAACTCAGGCTAATATTTAATTAGCTAGATGGAAAAGGATCAAAATGTAGCTAGTAGGTCGTTAGCTCGTTGGAAAGATATTAAAATACAGCTAATAGGTCAATTAGCTAGAGGAAAAGTGACAAAAATCTAGTTGATAGGTCATTAGCTTGAGATGAAGTGACCGAAATCTAGCTAATAGGTCATTAGCTAGAGGGAAAGGAACCAAAATGTAGCTTGTAATGTGATTAGCTAGACTTTAATTGATCAAAATGTAGCTTATACATTATCAGCTAGAGGAAAAGTGAAGAAATCTAAGCTTGTAAAGTAATTAGCAAGTTTTGAAGATATCACGATCTAGTTATTAGGTCATTAGCTAGAGAAAAAGGAACCAAAATGTATCTTGAAAGGTAATTAGCTAGTCCTATACATGGATCAAATTCTAGCTAATAGATCATTAGCTAGAGGGAAAGGAGCCAAAATGTAGCTTGTAATGTGATTAGCTCGACTTGAATTGATCAATTCTAGCTAATAGATCATTAGCTAGAGGGAAAGGAGCCAAAATGTAGCTTGTAATGTGATTAGCTCGACTTGAATTGATCAAAATCTAGCTTATACGTAATTAGCTAGATAAAAAGTGACGAAAGTGTTGCTTCTAATGTGATTAGCTGGAATTTAATCAATCAAAATCTAGCTAATAGGTCATTATATAGAGAAAAAATGACGATATTAGAGAAATATTCGATTGAACCCTCTTTAATTAACTTTATTATGTCAGATTGTTCTATATATTATAATATTGAAGTAAAACCAGATGCTTTTTCATAATTAATAAAATAAAGCCTTCAGTGAGCTTTGGAGCCTCTGAAGGGGGCAAAGTTTCGTATTTTTACTTTCATTGTTTGGTCAGAAGTGTGCAATATTGGACTCGTGAGCAAGAGAGAATATACGTCTTTTATTGTTTTTTTCTGTGCTTCGCTCAATACGTTTTGTTGAGGACCATGCTCGCCTACGATGGCCGAGCTATCCCGCCGATTGAGTGACCCTGCCCGCTTTCACCGATTGGTCCGTGATGCCCTTCACCGATGTCGGCTTGGTTGCCTGGACGTAATTCTATGTCTTATCGTGGGTCTGCTTCAAAGTCTTGGATGGCTGTGTCAATACTTTCCGATAGTGTGGGATTTGCCGGCAGGGAAAATCACGCCGTTGTAATGTCCGAACTGAGCCCGAGGGATCCATAATTCACCAGACGGTGTGCCGGCAGTTATGATGGTCTTCCTTGTGGCGAAGGAATACGCCGGAAAACGATTTAATATAATTGTGTGGGCGGGGAGCCGTACGACTTGTCATGACGAACCTAAAGGTTGAGGATGTTGGCCCCCCTTCGGTTCATACGGGGCTCAGCCCACTTGGTTCTCCGTACCTTTGCGCCCTCACTCGAACCGTCATATACGACCTCTCGCCGAGGACGCCCCCTCCTTCGGCTTATCCAGTCGGCACACGCCGCAACGGTTTGAGCGCGAAAGAATCGCCAGAAGGCATTTGTCTTTTCGACCAGCCTATCAGGGTCGTCGACAGACTTCCTGGCGAATGATTAATCAATTCAGCAGCTTCGCCTCCCCGAGGCTCTCGCGTTTAGCGGCTTGTCGTTCAAGTCCTGATGAGATTGGCAGAGATGCCAGCTATTTCTTCGTTCTTGCCCCAAGCGTTTGCAAGATCCGCGATGTGCCGACGAACGGACAATAAGCTTGTCCGCACCCCGACGACGATGGCCGGGAAAGCTCGGCTTAAAGCTATGTATTTCTGAGCGACATCCACAGGCACGTTCGGCGGCCTACTCGGGATCGCAGTAGAGACGTTCGTTGCTATCGGTGTTGGCGTACAGCCTGCCACATGGTGGTTAAGAATTGTCCTCACCCAGTGACCTGGAGGGACCCAAATTTTTTTCTTTTTTTTTTTTTTTTTTTTTTTTTTTCTTTTTTGTTTGGGGCGTGTTTCCTTGGGGGTGGTCCCGAAATCAGTTCAATAATAAACGCAATTCTAGCTTCCACTGATTCTGGCTTGATTGTTTCTCTTGGACACCAGCTGATTCTCCTCGGAACGGTTTCAAGAATAGTGGAGAGCTACATAGACCAACAGAAGTCTCCGCACCCCATTTCGTAAAGTGTTGTTTAAATTGGCGATCGTAGTGGGAAGCTCATCCTTGCCTTTGTCAGGGATCAGTCAAGGGAGGGCGTGTGCGATTTCGTCATCGACATCTGGGAGCCTACACGGTCTGATAGATGGAGCTGACCAAAATTGCGTCCAGCTGATTATGCAAGAGCCCCTTTAGCCGTACTCCAAGACAAGGAATTCACTGAGCCATGAGGTCGCTGTTGCAGGTGTTGTCTACTGTACTTGTGAGTTTAGACTGATGCGATTGGTAGTAAACTCAATTTCGCAAATGGTTGGTCGCCAAGCCATAGAAGATAATGCATTTTAGGGTTTGAATTTTTGTGTCGGAGGGATGGAGGAGCGTATTGACGTCCGTTTTGCGGAACAGTTGAATTTCGGGCGTACTCCTTCGAGCACCTTGTGAAACTGGGACTGGTAGTGCGACCATAAAGGGAAAACGGTATGATTTCCCATTTGGCGCCGATCTTTTTGAGCGTCGATTGAATCTGTCCAATAATCTCCTCGCCAGGATCAGATGTTGCAGTGGCGAATGATGTTATGTATCAGAATTTGCCTGACATTGTTCGCCGAAATCGAAACGGAATTGGGGCGATAAATAGTGCAACGCATTAGAAGTGATGTTGGGTCGATTGCTTCATCTACACCGATCACAAGCCCTGTCTGCACGTCCGCAGCCCACACCGCCCGAGGCAAATCTCCCCAACAGGCCATTTTTTTTGAAGACACCCACCTTATATATCCGGCTATTGAGAGACAGAATTACATGGGCTTGTGCTGGGTTATGGTTGCAACCTCAGAACGGGATAATAGACAACCGTCTAACAAGTTCCATCTGGTCCTTAGTCCCTATTTCGTTATAGTGCCCCAAGAATGGATGGCGTCATTAAAGCCGCCCATTTGACACTAGAGGATTATCTGGATTTGCATCGACTAGCCTGCGGTGAACGCTCTAATGCAGTTACGAAACAAAAGGAGCGTATTCGCCATCCCTCTGCCTCGCGCATTGATGAGTGTTAACCATTATCAGGTAGTTCTTGCGTTTTCTACCTCTAGATTTACAGTCGGGCTTACTGGCAAATCCCCTATGGAGCGGCGGAACAAGGAAAAGACAGGCCTTTTTGTACATCGAATGGTCTGTGGCAGTTCACAGTGTAGATGCCGTTCGGTTTATGTAATGCAACAATCCAAGAAAGTCACCTACGTCTCCCAACGCGTTACTGAATGACCTCTCATCAGTAAGGGAAGTTTGCCAACGGTTCTGTGAAGATTTTATTTGGACGCGTCTTGCGTTCATGCGAAAAAGTTTTGAAGAGCAATTTAGAATTTAAGAGAAGTGTTTTTACGCGTTTCGTGATGCCGGATTTGTCAAGTGGAATCCCTATAGCGATAAGTGTACTTTTTTTTTCGGAATAAAGTGTGACAGTATCTTGGTCATACGGCTTGTTCTCTCTGCGGCGCGTGTGCCCGAATACGGACACAGGAAACAAGCCGTGTAACGAGCTGCCGTTTTTGGACTTATGGTCTCCACCGACGAAGGTTACGTAGTTAGTTGCGATCTTTCATAGGTTTTTTGCTCGTATCTACCGTAATTTTTGTGGACAGGTTTGCCAGAATTGATTGTTACAACCCTTTATCAGAATATCAAGCCCCCCCGAAAAAGTTTACGGTTTGTTTGAGACGGAGTCGTGTCAGCAGGCCTTTTGAAAGCGATTAAAACAAGGCTTTGTTTGGTCTTCCTTTGACTTGGGTAACGATTCGTATCCTACCGCGTAGTTTTTCTGTAGTCTTGATGCCTGATGCGAGGGGAAAAAGCTGTATAGCCCTGCCCGATTTTGCTCTGTGCAGGTTCTCATGGATGGTAAAGAAGTCTCTGGTCCTGGGTTATTTAGTCGTTGTTGTCGAAAGGCTCGAGCGTAATTATGGTGCCTCATACGAGGAAGGATACTGTTGAGTGTCGTCAAGGTGGTTGCGACGATTTAAGTCCTTGGGTTGGCGCCGAGCCTGGCTGTCGAACTTCACATTGGTAAGCGATGTGACAATGCCTTCTACTGATTAGCGCCCCTACGTAATTTTAAGAATTTCTGGACGGTCACAATTGGCAAGGTGGCAAGATGTTGCCACTTTCGGGTTCAATTTCGTTATGGAATATAGACCCACAGGAAAACAGCCTCCTATTCGATATGCTTGGACGCTTTGTCGAGAAGACATCGTGTTTTTACCCGCATAGTCGCTGCTAGTAATAGCTGTGCGAAGGCTATGACATTAAAGAAGTATCGGGCCCCTATGCGCCGACGCGACGACTTTTCGCTTGTTTCCGAGTGCTCGAACTGAGTCTCAAAGAGCTAGTATTTTTTTTTTTGAGTGGACCACTGATATTTTGTGCTGCTTTTGATAATTGGGTCTTGTCTACCACCAAACCTATCGGTTCGCGCGAGGTTGTTGCCTCGCTTACTAGCGACTGCTCACAAAGGCTATTGTGGGACCCTATTGTTTGGAACTCGCCCTGAAAATAGAAGATGGGGTTTTGGTGAGGGAGGCATGTCTCTGGTCGGATCCCCAAGGAACACAAGGTTATACGAGCCTAGGTTATTTCGTTCCCGCAAAATCGCATGCCAGCAAACGAGTATTTTTTGAAAAAAAACTCATGAGTTAGGACAACTTTCGGGCGAGACGATACACTTTGAGCATCCTATCTCTTACAGAGTGTGGCTAAAAATTTTAAGGAGTATTTTATGTAAATGTGATAGACTGTAGTAACAAGAATGACCTATTGTGACTCTTGATTTGGTGGTGTTAGGGGTTGAGATTCTTGATATTCAATTGGTGGTTGGCGGAGTTTTTAAGCGAAGATTTTGAGGGTCGAAATTGGGGGTTGTTGTTTGTGTTTGTGTAGTGGGCCGGGAGATGTGGGAAGAAGCAATAATTGAGAATAAAGTTTGTTGTGTTGGGGTCATTTGTGCGGCTGGTATGGATGTTGACACGCGAAGAAATATATTACTTGGTTGCTGTTTTTGGGTTAGTATTGGAAGAAAAAGTAAGTGATAAAGAAATGCACACTGTAAATTTGTTGGAAAGACAGATGGTCCTCAGAGTGTGGGTTCATACAGTTGGTAATTTTGTTGTCTGCGTGCTGTTAATCGTTAGCTTTTTTTTACAGATAAAGATGACCTTGTCGGGGTTTTGTCCGGGTGAAATACTTCCTTACGGAGTAGTGTAGCCTTTGTCGTGATTAATATATGAAGCAGAGTGGAAATCGCTGAAGGATTATGTGACCTCTGTTGTAATGTTCACGATGAGTGCGCGACGAAGCGCCTTTATTGGCCGTCAATCACACTGCGCACGTCAGGAATTTTATTAAGAGCCTGCCGATATCTGCCGCTCGGCGAGAGTGACAAGGTTTCGTCTAATTGAGTCGCAAGGTAGTACACTCGATGCAGACACGTTTAAGTTGGGTCTTCCTTATTGAATACGACTGGGCCAAGGTAGATCTGTCTTGTGGCTCCCTTTCCGAAGTCTAGGTGTTATTATTGCTGGAGAGGACCAACCGGTTTATCTGGTCGTTGTGATGGATTCATGTCTTATCACACGTAAATGGCCGGATCTGGTCACAATTAAATGGATAGAGGAAAAATATGCGCGGCATTTGCTTTATCCTGACCAGAATGGCGGAGACGAGTCGCACAATAGTGACTAGCTGTCAATATTGTATAGCCACAGATTTGGAATTCCACACGCCGAGGCATTCCTTTTCATAGCGACCCAAAGGAAGGAACTTCGAGTCTGAAGAGTCTTTATCCAAGAGACGTTGAAGATTTTAGGGCCGTTCATAAGCGAGGACGACGGCTACTTGTCGCCTCAGAGTGACGGCACCATGGTCATCTCTCCTCGGAACGACCGCTTCAAACAGTCGTTGCAAAACCATAATCGCTGAAGTTTGTTGTCGGAATATCAGCGACCGAAGTGTGATACGAAAAATACCTCTCGCCTTTATTCAGCATACACGGGCTACTCTGAATCATTCTGGCGACCGCGATTTTAGCCCTCCTGCAATGACTTACGCTTTGTCGGGAGGAGCTCTTGTTGCCGCCCTCCATTTTGTGCTTCGGCTTACCCCGCCCCTGGTTCTTCACGAGTTACGACGGCCTTAACGAACCCTGCCAAAAATAATTGGATAATGACGATGGCACTTCGGTTCACGACGGTCGCCTCTGAAGGAGCTATCTATACGTGCACGCCACCGACAAGTGTAACGCCGCGTACGCACTTGACTCAACATAGAAGTTGCCACGTTTGTTGAGGTGGTTCGTCTGGTTTGGTGACCCACCTTCCGAAGAGCACGATAGGGAAGTCGCCGAACGGACACTTGTGTATGTTGGCTCTTGGAAAAGGGCCGTGCAAAGAGTGATCGAACAGATCAACGATCGTGGTGTATTTCGCGTTCGACTTCCGACATGGACGAGCGATTGTGAATTATAGTTACTATTGTGATCGATTCGGATCACGCGGCACGGATGTGCCGTAGCCCCCCCCACGACGACAGTAGAATGAAGCTCGACCGGGGCAAGAACTCGGGGAAGCTTGGTTGCGACCACGCATAAAGAGGTTCATGTCCTTGGCACGCCATGAGCCTATGAATGCACCCTGAAGACCCCCCCCACCCCCCCCACTGATGGGTGATGAATTAGTATCAATGAGTAGTAAAAATCAGATGTTTAGATAAAACTAAAAGGTCAGTTGAGCTTTGGAGCTCGACAGGCGTAAAGTCGTATTTTTATTCAATAGATTATATATAGATATATATATATAATATATATATAATAATATAGTGTATATATATATAATATATATATATTTATTATATATATATATATATATTTTTTTTTTTTTTTTTTTTTTTTTTTTTTTTTTTACCATGTTTTGGTGTTTTGTTATACCTCGAAAAACGAGGAATGTGAAAACGGTTGAAAGAGGAAGGAAAATCGTTCATGTTTTATTCATTTATTCGTTGAGTTTCGTCCTCGATGCCAATCCTCGTTAAACTTGACGAATTAGCTAAGCGGATTTTACGATCAGGGGGGCGTGATTAAGGACGACTGTTTCCCTTGAATCAGGACCAATTAAACTGTATTTTTCCTCGACCTTTTCGCTAAATTGAGTCCTGAATGGGAGGAAAACACACGATTTTTTTCGGCTCGATTCTTCATTTGAGGAAATTAATGAATTGTGAGTCTTTAGTGTTCCTTCGCCCGTTCTTCACGCTCGTCTTATTTCCTTCAAAATGTCCCGAACAGAAAAACGACTTTTCACGAGTAATATGAGATTCAAAAGCCCACCCACCCTCCATTCGCAACTCCTACTTTTAATTGACGAGTAAATTGCTCCCCTTTTCTACAGTTTTCTCGCCCATTTAAATTTGACTCTGCCCTCATTAACGTCCCCTCTAGTGATTTTCTTCCCAATTTTTTCTTTCTTAATTAAAAAAAAAGGGTTACTGAAGATTGATCAAGGGCTTTTGAAAAGTGACAAAGACGTTTTTTCAAAAAAAATAGCTAAGTCCTATCATGAGAAACCACAAAAAAAAGAGCTTGATATCTTAAAGATTAGTTAATTACTTCACAAGCTAAAATTTCGTTATTTTTCCACTAGCTAATGACCTATTAGCTAGATCATGATATCTCCAAAACTAGCTAATTACTTTGCAACCCATACTTTCGTCACCTTTCCTCTTTCTAGTGACGTACAAGCTAGATTTTGATCAATTCAAGACTAGCTAATCACTTTACAAACTACATTTTGGACACTTTAGCTATAGCTGATGATCTATTAGCTGGAATTTGATCCATTTAAGACTAGCTAATCTCTTAGAGACTACATTTTGGTTCCTTTCCGTCTAGCTAATGATCCATTAGCTAGATTTTGATCCATTTAGGACTAGCTAATAGATCATTAGCTTGAGGGAAAGGAACCAAAATGTAGTTTGGAAGAGATTAGCTAGTCCTAAATGAATCAAATTCTAGCTAATAGATCATTAGCTAGAGGGAAAGGAACGAAAATGTACTATGTAAGAGATTAGCTAGTCCTAAATCGATCCAAATCTAGCTAATTACCTTTCAAGCTACAATTAGGTTCTTTGGTCTATACCTAGCTAATGATCTATTAGGTAGAATTTGATCCATTTAGGACTAGCTAATCTCTTACAAACTACATTTTGGTTCCTTTCCCTCAAGCTAATGATCTATTAGCTAGATTTTGATCTATTTACTACTAGCTAATTACATTTCATGCTAAAATATGGTTTCTTTAACTCTAGCTAATGATCTATTAGCTTGATTTTGATCCATTTAGGACTAGCTAATTACATTTCATGCTAAAATATGGTTCCTTTCCCTCTAGCTAATGATCTATTAGCTAGATTTTTATAGCTAACTATCTATTAGACTAGCTAATTACCTTTCAATCTAACATTTGGTTCCTTTAACTCTAGCTAATGATCTATTAGCTAGATTTTGATCCATTTAGGACTAGCTAATTACCTTTCAAGCTACAAGTTGTTCTTTTATATTTATTTTATTTCCTTATCAACCCCACCTCTCCCAACCATCCCCACCACCACGTTCTTCACCACAACCAACCTCCCTCCCATTACCTCCCCAACCCCCAACCTCCCCGGTCCTCCCCGTAACACCCCCAACTCTCCAACCGTTCGTTCTCCCACTTTCCTTTCACCACCCCGACCTCCCACTACCTTCTTCCACTCTCCCTCAACCACCTCCACCCACCTTAACATCCCACTCCTCCATAACCTTCCTTATCAACCCCACCTCCGCCAACCATCCCCACCACCACTTTCTTTACTACAACCAACCTCCCTCCCATTACCTCCCCGGTCCTCCCCGTAACACCCCCAACTCTCCAACCGTTCGTTCTCCCACTTTACTTTCACCACCCCCGACCTCCCACTACCTTCTTCCACTCTCCCCCAACCACCCCCACCCACCTTAACATCCCACTCCTCCATAACCTTCCTTATCAACCCCACCTCCGCCAACCATCCCCACCACCACTTTCTTTACAACAACCAACCTCCCTCCCATTACCTCCCCGGTCCTCCCCGTAACACCCCTAACTCCCCAACCGTTCGTTCTCCCACTTTCCTTTCACTACCCCCTGACCTCCCACTACCTTCTTCCACTCTCCCCCAACCACCCCCACCCACCTTAACATCCCACTCCTCCATAACCTTCCTTATCACCCCCACCTCCCCCAACCATCCCCACCACCACGTTCTTCACCACAACCAACCTCCCTCCCATTACCTCCCCGGTCCTCCCCGTTACACCCCCAACTCTCCAACCGTTCGTTCTCCCACTTTCCTTTCACCACCCCCGACCTCCCACTACCTTCTTCCACTCTCCCTCAACCACCCCCACCCACCTTAACATCCCACTCCTCCATAACCTTCCTTATCAACCCCACCTCCGCCAACCATCCCCACCACCACTTTCTTTACTACAACCAACCTCCCTCCCATTACCTCCCCGGTGCTCCCCGTAACATCCCCAACTCTCCAACCGTTCGTTCTCCCACTTTCCTTTCACCACCCCCGACCTCCCACTACCTTCTTCCACTCTCCCCCAACCACCCCCACCCACCTTAACATCCCACTCCTCCATAACCTTCCTTATCACCCCCACCTCCCCCAACCATCCCCACCACCACGTTCTTCACCACAACCAACCTCCCTCCCATTACCTCCCCGGTCCTCCCCGTAACACCCCAACTCTCCAACCGTTCGTTCTCCCACTTTCCTTTCACTACCCCCTGACCTCCCACTACCTTCTTCCACTCTCCCCCAACCACCCCCACCCACCTTAACATCCCACTCCTCCATAACCTTCCTTATCACCCCCACCTCCCCCAACCATCCCCACCACCACGTTCTTCACCACAACCAACCTCCCTCCCATTACCTCCCCGGTGCTCCCCGTAACATCCCCAACTCTCCAACCGTTCGTTCTCCCACTTTCCTTTCACCACCCCCGACCTCCCACTACCTTCTTCCACTCTCCCCCCAACCACCCCCACCCTACTTAACATCCCACTCCTCCATAACCTTCAATATCAACCCCACCTCCGCCAACCATCCCCACCACCACTTTCTTTACTACAACCAACCTCCCTCCCATTACCTCCCCGGTGCTCCCCGTTACACCCCCCAACTCTCCAACCGTTCGTTCTCCCACTTTCCTTTCACCACCCCCGACCTCCCACTACCTTCTTCCACTCTCCCCCAACCACCCCCACCCACCTTAACATCCCACACCTCCATAACCTTCATTATCAACCCCACCTCCCCCAACCATCCCCACCACCACTTTCTTTACTACAACCAACCTCCCTCCCATTACCTCCCCGGTCCTCCCCGTAACACCCCCAACTCTCCAACCGTTCGTTCTCCCACTTTACTTTCACCACCCCCGACCTCCCACTACCTTCTTCCACTCTCCCCCAAACACCCCCACCCACCTTAACATCCCACACCTCCATAACCTTATCACCCCCACCTCCCCCAACCATCCCCACCACCACATTCTTCACCACAACCAACCTCCCTCCCATTACCTCCCCAACCCCCCAACCTCACCGGTCCTCCCCGTACCACCCCCAACTCTCCAACCGTTCGTTCTCCCACTTTCCTTTCACCACCCCCGACCTCCCACTACCTTCTTCCACTCTCCCCCAACCTCCCCCACCCACCTTAACATCCCACACCTCCATAACCTTATCACCCCCACCTCCCCCAACCATCCCCACCACCACGTTCTTTACCATAACCAACCTCCCTCTACCTTCTTCCACTCTCCCTTCACCTCCCCACCGACCAATCCAACTCCCCCCACCACCACAACCACTAGGAATTTGATCAAAATTAATGAATTATCAACCAAAATCATTCGAGTTTCATTGAAAAGACGAAGAAATCGATCTCGTCACCAATCGGAAGAAGGCTAAATGAAAATTTTCCCATTCGAAGCGTGTTAATCGGATTTGAAACGGCGTATTCCATTCGGGAGGTTGTTTATCGGAGGCGTCCGTAATTGGCGGTGCCTTGTAAAATGTAAGCCCATTTGAGGAGCGTTAATAGATTCGACTTTTTACCTCAACCCCCATCGATTGCGCAGTGAACGAAGCGCGTCCGTTTTCTAGTTTAGTCTCTATCGAGTCTAGTCCAAGTGAAGAGCTCTTATCTAAACGCATGAAAAATAGTTCACTTTCGGACGTGTTTCTCCCTTATCGGATCGCCTCCCCAACGCCCTTTTCCGAGAGGCGCTAAACGATGTCCACATCAACTTGACTCCCCTCGCCCTTCCTAACCCCCAGAAAGATACAAAATGAAAAACTACAGAGTACGTTTGATACGAGGTAATTATTTATTATTACGAAAATAAAACATAAAAGAGTAGGAAGACTTACAAAACTTGGATTACTCCAACATAACAAGGTTTAACTTGTTTATTTTAAAAACAAACAAAAACCTTGTAATAAACTTCAAAGGATGCAATTTTAGCATTGACACTTTTTCCAGAGATAAAACGTTCTAATAAAAAAATTTTTTGCTTTTTTAGCGAATTTTTTTATTAGCGATAAATTGACGAAAATCTTCAATTACAGCCAAGAAAATCACGAACCAAGTGTATGATTTGTTGGGAAAGCTGATAAAAAAAGGAATATGTCGGATGCTCAAAATTCAGAATCAATAACTTTTTATGGGTCATAAAAGCTTCTAAAATGTTAAGTGGGACTTAAAAGTTCGTCCAAAAATTGGATGTAAAAAAACCAATTAAAAGCTGATTTTATGCCAGAATTTTGACCTGATGGAAAAAAAGTAATGAAGTAAACCCCCTTTGGATTTAAGCAAGGAATCGATTGGGATCAATAAATTTTGGATCTGACTTACACGGTGCTCTAGAACGACCCTAACTTCGTTATTTTATATGTAAACCCTAAGTTTTGACGATGGAATTCGATTTTATGCTTAATTTCCAGTAAATTTTACTTAAGATGCTTTTTTGATAGGACCAAACGTTCAGGAGTTAGCCACTTAAAAGCTGATTTTATGCCAGAATTTTGACCTGATGGAAAAAAGTATCGAAGTAAACCCCCTTTGGATTTAAGCAAGGAATCGATTTTGATCAATACATTTCGGATCTGACTTACACGGTGCTCTAGAACGACCCTAACTTCGTTATTTTATATGTAAACCCTAAGTTTTGACGATGGAATTCGATTTTACGCTTGATTTCCAGTAAATTTTACTTAAGATACTTTTTTATAGGACCGAACGTTCAGGAGTTAGCCAAAGGTCTTATATAAAAGACGGGTCTTATATAAAAGACCCGTTTGTGAAAGTTAAAAAAATTGACTTTTTTAACCAAAGCTTTTGTGTTTGTGTTTAAATTATTAGACGATGACAGTCTCCGAATAGTTTTATCGGCATTTCGTTTGATTAATCGTGAAAACTTTTTTTAGGCGTCATTTATTCGATGCCTGGACAATTTGCTCTTGAAAAAAAAAAAGCCTTCCCGTCGCTTTAAATATGAAAGGATAGCAAATAAAGTTGATCTGATTTTATTCATCGAACCTGCTCACCTTAAGCTGATAAAAGCTTCTGGAACTTTTCAAAGCCATTTAAATTAAGCCGAGAGAATCAATTTATCAATCAGAAAGGCGAGAGTCTTCCCGTCACTGCCGGCATCAATAGATCCATTCCGATTTTTTCGAAAAGTAAATATTTAATTGCCTAATTGATTTTGTCTTGATTGCAAAACTGACATTAGAAGCTGACCTAGGCTTACTCGATCGTGCGGTGAAAATCAATTTCTTGACATTATCAACTTCGATCTTTATAAACTGAAGTTATTTATATATATATAAAAAAAAACGCTCTTTTTTTAGCAGTTTATCTAGAAAAATTTCTCTAAATACATGCGCAAAACTTATGAATTTCCGTAAATTCGTACGCAAAAAATATAAATTTCCGTAAATTCATACGCAAAACTTACGAATTTCCGTAAATTCATACGCAAAACTTACGAATTTACGTAAATTCATACGCAAAACTTATGAATTTCCGTAAATTCGTACGCAAAACTTACGAATTTCCGTAAATTCGTACGCAAAACTTACGAATTTCCGTAAGTTCATACGCAAAACTTACGAATTTCCGTAAGTTCATACGCAAAACTTATGAATGTCCGTATATACCGAAAGAAAGAGAAAAATGCGCAAAAAACGTCGATCTTTATAAATTGAGTTATTTATAAAAAAAAATTAAAAAAAAAAAAAACGCTTTTTTGTTGCAGTTTCTCTAGAAAATATAAAAAAAATCGATAAATAAGCTTTTCTCTCTCTCTCTATTTTAATTTAAATTTTACAGCTATTAAAATTCAAATTGAGCCTAAAGTTTGAACTTTTCTAATTAAACAAAAATTAAAGCTTTAACGCAGTTTTAAACGAGTTAAAAACTTTTTGTATCAGGAACAACAAAATACGAGTAGTAAATTAATCCAGTAATTTACGATATTGGAGTCTTATTCTCTGATATATAAAAAAGTTTTTTATTTCATTCTTGTATCTATGATATAATTGTGTCTGGGAACTTTTTTATAAAGGCTTTCTTAGGGCACAAATCCACGAAAAAATCAATTTTTTTTATATTTACAATAATTTTAACGCAAAAAAGGTGTCAGAGTAATGGGTAGGAGACTCGTAAAAACGTAAGGGTTACACCGGTGACCATATTCTCCATCAGGATGTCTCATAAACGGGAATGTTCACTTAAATCGCCTCTCAGGAAGACCATACGAGCTTCTAACTGCACCCCAAAACCACAAACGCAACTTCCCTTAAAATCCTAATTTCGAAAATCTTTTTCTTCAAGTTTGTGATTTTATGAAGATCGAAAGCCGTTGAAGAATATTCGGAATTTTAAAAAAAAAGCTCAACATTTCCGCCCTGTGCCCTTTTAAAATGGGAAAAACTGAACATTATTACACGCCAGGGAATCTTGGCGGACACTTGACATTTTCAGGGTTCTAAATCTGACAATTCGTAAGCCTTTTTCGACCCAAAAAGAGCCCCTACATTTTATTCGCATTTACCTTATCGCACCCCATTCACTCCGTTACTTCTTTTTGAATACTTAAGAGACCTATAGAAACTCCGGTATCTCATTATAAATTATTTTGGACCTTTTTTTCCACTGAAAACTCAATTTTTGCCTCACAAATCAGAAAAAAAAATTACTTTTTTTTTTTTATATCAGAGAATATTACTCCATATCGTAAATTACTGGATTAACTTACTACTCTTCGTATTCGTAGTAGTATTCGTACAAGTATTCGTATTCGTAATAGTATTCGTACTAGTGTTCGTATTCGTACTAGTGTTCGTATTCCTACGCACATTCATATTCGTACTAGTATTCGTATTCCAAAACTCATTCGTATTCATACACCTGTTCGTATTCGTATTCATACTCGTACTCGCATTCGTAGTCATACTTGTATTCATGCTCGCATTCGTACACGCATTCGTATTCATACTCGTATTCATAGTGAATTTATTCATATTCATATTTATGAATAGTAATGTGCTCAACTCTGCCAAGTCGATGTTGGCTCCATGTTAAAATCGACATTTTGTATGGAATGCGTTTTTCCCTTTTGAACTTTTTTGAATTGTAGCGTCCTAATCGCCAAGTCATTGTTCACTATTGAATATCCTGGAACGTTTCGCAATTCCCCTAAGGGCGATGAGATAATAATGTAAGATAATGGCATTCGCAGGTGCTTTGTTATATTGGTCGGGCTTCATTCCGCCCCTCCCTTCACCCACCCCCCCATCCCTTCCCATCCCTTCCCCTCCCATCTGGAGCGCGACCATCCTATCTTTTCTATCCCGGCGGGCGGCGACTACACTTAAACGGAACAAAGGAGTTTAAATTTATTTCAACCCTTTTGCAATGCAAACGCTTCTAAAAACGCGTTTTGCATTTTATACGCTTGATTATTTTTAACGTTCATTAGAATTTATAATGGTTTTTATCAACACTTTTAAAACTACTTCGCATTATTTGTATACTAATTAGTTTTTAAAAACTTTTATTTAATTTCTTCAAAGAGCTTTCATTTTTTTTTTCTATTTATCCTGCTAAACTTTTGCATAGGGGTGGTGGTGGAGAGTAGGGGCGGTGAGGAGAGAGGTGGGAGCTGAGTTTATATATTTTTTTTTTCGATTTAACGTCCGGGAGGCTAGCCCTCCTAAGCCATAGGCACGGTCAGACGTGGTCAAACGTCTTACACAAATATTTGAGGCGTTTGACCAAATCGTACCTCACTAAAGGTACTACTCATTGCCTCAATCCCCTGAGTTGGGAGATAGGGAATACAGCGCCGCGTTTAGAACATGAATATGACTAGAGTGGTCACCCATCCATGTTCTAACCTCGGCCGACTCTGCTTAACTTCGGTGATCTAGTGGGAACCGGTGTATCAGAGTCGCTAGGCCGTACCCCCTACGCAAAACTTATGAATTTCTATAAATTAATGAGCAAAAACTTATGAATTTCCGTAAATTCATGCTAAGAAAGAAAGAGAAAAATACGCAAAAACTTATGAATTTCTATAAATTATTACGCAAAACTTATAAATTCCCGTGAATTCATTCGCAAAACTTATGGATTTCCAGAATTTCCTGCGCAAAACGTGTGGATTCCAGAATTTCTTGCGCAAAACTTACGAATTTCCAGAATATAATGCGCAAAACTTACTAATTTCCAGAATTCCATACGCAAAACTTATGAATTCCCGTAAATCCATACGCAAAACTTATGAATTCCCGTAAATACATACGCAAAACTTATGAATTCCCGTAAATCCATACGCAAAACTTATGAATTCCCGTAAATCCATACGCAAAACTTATGAATTCCCGTAAATCCATACGCAAAACCTATGAATTCCCCTATATTCATACGCAAGACCTATGAATTTCCGTAAATTCATACGCAAAACTTAGAAATTCCCGTGAATTTACGCAAAACTCATAAATTCCCGTAAATTCATAACCAAAACTCATGAATTCCCGTAAATTCATAACCAAAACTCATAAATTCCCGTAAATTCATACGCAAAACTCATGAATTCCCGTACATTCATACGCAAAACTCATGAATTCCCATAAATTCGTACGCAAAACTTATGAATTCCCGTAAATCTCTACGCAAAACTTATGAATTCCCGTAAATCTCTACGCAAAACTTATACATTCCCGTGAATTCATACGCAAAACTTTTGGATTTCCAGAATTTCCTGCGCAAAACGTGTGGATTCCAGAATTTTATGCGCAAAACGTACAAACTTCCAGAATTCCATGCGCAAAACTTACAAATTTCCAGAATCCTATACGCAAAACTTACGAATTCACGTAAAACCATACGCAAAACTTATAAATTCCCGTGAATTCATACGCAAAACTTATGTATTTCCAGAATTTCCTGCGCGAAACGTGTGGATTCCAGAATTTTATGCGCAAAACTTACGAATTTCCAGAATTTTATGCGCAAAACTTACGAATTTCCAGAACTTTATGCGCAAAACTTACAAATTTCCAGAATTTTTTGCGCAAAACTTACGAATTTCCATAATTCTATACGCAAAACTTATGAGTTCCTGTAAATTCATACGCAAAACCTATGAATCCCCGTATATTCATACGCAAAACTCATAAATTTCCGTAAATTCATACGCAAAACCTATGAATTCCCGTAAATTCATAAGCAAAATCTATGAATTTCTGAGAAATTCTGAAAGTAGAGTGCATATTTTCATACCCAAAAGCTACGAATTTCGTAGATTTATGAATGGTACCAGACCAGACCTTTTCCATAGTTTACACCCCAGCAAACGAGAAAAGAAAGAGAAAAAAAAAGTTTTTTTTTTTCCCCCCTTTGAAGCCGAAGAATCTTTCTTCCTACTATCGAAACTCCAAATATACAGTTCGTAATCTCTTTATAAGTTCCTTGTAGTATTTATATTTGAAAAAGTACAGGTTTGTGCTGTTAACTTTTTCCTTAGGGCTTTAAAAATGAATTATAAAAAGTACAGGCTTAAAAGAGAAGGGAAACCTTTTGAAAAGTGGGTTTGTTCTGCAACTTGGAAATAATTCATGCTCGCTGAAAAATTTATTTTTGATTTATACTCCATAAATTGGAGTCTTTTGCGAAATTTATGCGTCGTTTATGTGCCTTGGCTGTTTTATTTAATGGATGCCTTTTACCCGGTTGTCAACCTTCGCTTTTAAACCCATTTCTGCGACTAAAATATAAACTAAGGGAACTCCCTTAGGTGAATCGGGGCGACATGGCGAGGGGAAGGAGGCAAACTTGGGCTTCCCTTTGACTGAACAAAGTGCAAGACCGAAGAAGCCGAGTAAAAGGTCACACTCGTTTAAATTTATTATAGTAAGCCTTCATAAAAATTTCAGAGGCCGTTTTTTCTTTCTTTTCCTTCCCTACTCGCATTCATGATTATAAAAGTTAAAAGGGTTTTTGGCTATTTTATGTTTTAGAACAAATCCCTTGAGCCCAAAAAAAAGTCAAAGTAAAATTTTCGTTCTATTAAAAAGTGCTTGTAAGTCCATTTAAATGTGAATATCCCAGTTTCCCGCCATTAGGTTTGTTTTCGTCATTTTAAAGTAAATGAATTGTTATAATGAAGTCAGGTTTGGATTTTTATCTTTAGTATGAAACTTGTTAACTAATCCTGATATATACGAGAAGCTCTTATCTGACGGTTAGCCTTTACCCCGCAAAACGAGTAGCTGAAACTCTCTGATAATTAAAAACTTTTAAAAGATGGATTTTAATTTTTCTAACTGACAAAAAAGGATTGACTGGGTTTAAAATTGAATTAGGGCTTGGAGAAATTCCATTATCTGATTGCTTTTGATATGAAAAAGTTTTTTTTAACTTTTTCAAAAAGATGTTATTGTATGACAAAAGATGAAAGGATTCCCTGTGTTGTAAATGGATTGATTTACAAAAAGAATGGAAACTTTTGACCATCGATATCTCCTGAACGGCTGGACCGATCTTGACGCCGGAAAGCTCGTTAGACGCAGAATGTTAAAAACCTTCTTTTTGTACTTAACGATTAAGTCGCTAAAACCTATAGTTTTGGAGCTAGAGGTCAAAAACGTGTCGATTTGGGAACGTTATTCAAGTTGGGGATGATGAAAATTTGAATATAGATGGTCCTAAACATGATAATAGTTCCTTTAGTATCCACATTTTTTTAACATTTTTTTTAATCGCCTCTAAAAACTTGTCTATTGGACCGATTTTAGCAAACTTTTTTTTAATCGACGCAGAATTTTGTTTTCTTCAATTTACTACTAAAGTGTTTTTCACAAAATAGGTCCCATTTTCGAGTTATATGCAGAAAACTGAAAAAAGTCGCGGTTTTTCAGGGTGGAGAAAAACCCTGTAAAATGAGCAATTTGTTGAGGAAAATAGGAATATTTAAAATAGGGCTCTTTCATAATTCCGAAAATTCAAATTCATGCGCAAAACGTATGGATTTCCAGAATTTCATACGCAAAACTTACGAATTTCGAGAATTTCGTGCGCAAAACTTACGAATTTCCAGACTTTTGTGCGCAAAACTTACGAATTTCCAGTATTGACATACGCAAAGCTTACGGATTTCTAGAATTCCATGCGCAAAACTTAATTATTTCCAGAATTCCATGCGCAAAACCTACGAATTTCCAGAATTTTGTGCGCAAAACTTACGGATTTACGGAATTCCATGCGCAAAAACTTACAAATTTCCAGAATTTCATGCGCAAAACTTACGAATTTCCAAAAATGATGGGATGACGAAAACTTGAATTTTGAACTACCTAACGGATCTAAACATGTTAATAGCTCCTTTAGGATCCACAACACTTTTTAACAATTTTTTTTAATCGCCTGTAAAAACTTGTCTATTGGACCGATTTCAGCAAACTTTTTTTTAATCGACGCAGAATTTTGTTTTCTTCAATTCACTACTTAAGTGTTTTTCACAAAATAGGTCCCATTTTCGAGTTATATGCAGAAAACTGAAAAAAGTCGCGGTTTTTCAGGGTGGAGAAAAACACTGTAAAATGAGTAATTTGTTGAGGAAAATAGGAATATTTTTTAAAAAATAGGAGGAACGTATGAATTTCCAAAAATTCAAATTCTTGCGCAAAACTTATGGATTTCCAAAATTTCCTGCGCAAAACTTTCGAATTTCCAGAGTTTCAGACGCAAAACTTACCAATTGCTATAATTTCGTGCGCAAAACTTTCGAATTTCCAGAGTTTCGTGCGCAAAACTTACGAATTTCTAGAATTGTCATAAGCAAAGCTTACGTATTTCCAGAATTCCATGAGCAAAACTTACGTATTTCCAGAATTCCATGCGCAAAACTTACGTATTTCCAGAATTCCATGCGCAAAACTTACGTATTTCCAGAATTCCATGCGCAAAACTTACGTATTTCCAGAATTCCATGCGCAAAACTTACGTATTTCCAGAATTCCATGCGCAAAACTTACGGATTTCCAGAATTCCATGCGCAAAACTTACGTATTTCCAGAATTCCATGCGCAAAACTTACAGATTTCCAGAATTCCGTGCGCAAAACTTACAAATTTCCAGAAATGTCACAAGCAAAGCTTACGGATTTCTAGAATTCCATGCGCAAAACTTACGTATTTTCAGAATTCCATGCGCAAAACTTACGTATTTCCAGAATCTCATGCGCAAAACTCACTAATTTCCAGAATCCCATGCGCAAAACTTACAAATTTCCAGAATTCCATGCGCAAAACTTATGAATTTCTAAAATAATGGGATGACGAAAACTTGAATTTTGAACTACCTAACGTTCCTAAAGATGTTAATACATAGCTCATTTAGGATCCACAACACTTTTTAACAATTTTTTTTAATCGCATGTAAAAACTGGTCTATTGGACCGATTTTAGCAAACTTTTTTTTAATCGACGCAGAATTTTATTTTCTTCAATTCACTACTTAAGTGTTTTTCACAAAATAGATCCCACTTTCGAGTTATATGCAGAAAACTGAAAAAAGTCGCGGTTTATCAAGGTAGAGAAAAACTGTAAAATGAGCAATTTGTCGAGAAAAATAGAAAAAAACAAAAAGCTCTTTTATAATTAGCTACAAAAAAAAAAACTATATTTCAAGTGCGAGGTCATGCTATTTTTAACTTTTACTGTTTAAAGGTTTACCATCTTCTAGGGCTAAATTGGTAAGATTGATGTGATGGTAGTTTGTTAGAAATGGAATTTAGATGGAGCGTTAATTCCGTATTGTCGTATCGTAATTGCCTGTAATCCCAGAGGAATCGATTATAGGGCCAATTCCTCATTGATGGTATCTTCGCTATTTTCCTTGACGTACGAGCTTTATCTGAGTGACTTCTCCGAAAGTGGAAAGATCACGAAATCAAAACAACGATTCCCGCCCATGCGAGAGCGAGAACGTAACACCTACCTAGAAAACTCGATAAAATTTAAGCCTTTCTATGGCGATTTTTATTTCCAGAACCGGAATTCACGGTTTCGTCTCACGTTTGTCTTTTACGGTAGCCCTGCTCGGAATTCACAATCGCAATGAGAAACGAAAAGGTTCCCATTCTTCTTAAACACTTTTATTCCTTCGTTTTTCATGAAAATGTTAAGTTAGGGCCTTATCTGAGAAACGTTTTCAACCTAATAAACTTTCTTAATTACTTCGCCGACACTTAATCCATATAATTAATTTCTATTCAAACACCTCCATTATCAGAAAACTCGCACCCACCACTAATAAGCTTCTAGTATTAGGAGTAGTTAACAAGTTCCACACTAGAGCGAAATAAATACCTGACTTCATTATAACAGTTCAATTACTTTAAAATGACAAAAACAAGCCTGAACACCAAGAAATGTCTCGAAAGCTTCTTGTAGTTAACAAGTTCCACACTAGAGCGAAATAAATACCTGGATTCATTATAACAGTTCAATTACTTTAAACTACGAAAACAAGCCTAAACACAAAGAAATGTCTCGAAAGCTTATGCTATCAGTAGTTAACAAGTTCCACACTAGAGCGAAATAAATACCTGGGCTCATTATAACAGTTCAATTACTTTAAATTGACAAAAACAAGCCTAAACACCAAGAAATGTCTCGAAAGCTTCTGCTATCTGTAGTTAACAAGTTCCAAACTAGAGCGAAATAAATACCTGATTTCATTATAACATTTCAATTACTTTAAAATGACAAAAACAAGCCTGAACACCAAGAAATGTATCGAAAGCTTCTGCTATGAGTAGTTAACAAGTTCCACACTAGAGCGGAATAAATACCTGACTTCATTATAACAGTTCAATTACTTTAAAATGACGAAAACAAGCCTGAACACCAAGAAATGTCTCGAAATCTTCTGCTATCAGTAGTTAACAAGTTCCACAATAGAGCGAAATAAATACCTGACTTCATTAGGTATAACAGTTCAATTACTTTAAAATGACAAAAACAAGCTTAAGCACCAAGAAATGTCTCGAAAGCTTCTGCTATCAGTAGTTAACAAGTTCCACACTAGAGCGAAATAAATACCTGATTTCATTATAACATTTCAATTACTTTAAAATGACGAAAACAAGCCTAAACACCAAGAAATGTATCGAAAGCTTCTGCTATCAGTAGTTAACAAGTTCCACACTAGAGCGAAATAAATACCTGACTTCATTATAACAGTTCAATTACTTTAAAATGACAAAAACAAGCCTAAACACAAAGAAATGTCTCGAAATCTTCTGCTATCAGTAGTTAACAAGTTCCACACTAGAGCGAAATAAATACCTGACTTCATTATAACAGTTCAATTACTTTAAACTACGAAAACAAGCCTAAACACAAAGAAATGTCTCGAAATCTTCTGCTACCAGTAGTTAACAAGTTCCACACTAGAGCGAAATAAATACCTGATTTCATTATAACATTTCAATTACTTTAAAATGACGAAAACAAGCCTAAACACCATGAAATGTATCGAAAACGTCTGCTATCAGTAGTTAACAAGTTCCACACTAGAGCGAAATAAATACCTGACTTCATTATAACAGTTCAATTACTTTAAAATGACGAAAGAAGCCTAAACACCAAGAATTGTCTCGAAAGCTTCTGCTATCAGTAGTTAACAAGTTCCACACTAGAGCGAAATAAATACCTGGGTTCATTATTACAGTTCATTTACTTTAAAATGACGAAGACAAGCCTAAACACCAAGAAATGTCTCGAAAGCTTCTGCTATCTGTAGTTAACAAGTTCCACACTAGAGCGAAATAAATACCTGGCTTCATTATAACAGTTCAATTACTTTAAATTACGAAAACAAGCCTGAACACCAAGAAATGTCTCGAAAGCTTCTGCTATCAGTAGTTAACAAGTTCCACACTAGAGCGAAATAAATACCTGACTTCATTATAACAGTTCAATTACTTTAAAATGACAAAAACAAACCTAATAATGTTGAATATTTCCACTTGACGTTTTCTTTTCGTTTTTCCCTTTTAACGCTGATCTCTTGTTTTCTCTCTCTTTTTCTCCCCTTTTTCTGAGGTAGTTGTTTACTAGTTCGATCATAAATTCTTCGGATAGGCCATTACAGTGTAAACACCATAATATAATTCCCTTATTTACGGTCCAACAAGGCGAAAAACGTAAAACAACTAAGAGGAATGAAAAAAGAGTAAATAGTACCTCTACATAATATCGAAATAAACCAACAAATAAAATGTTATTTTGAGCTCCGATTTGTACACAAAAATATTGATATCGTACGACTAAATAATGGAAAATAATGGGTCAATTTCAATCCCCACTCGGGCCATTGACGAAGCCGTATAAAATGCTAACTCGGGTAACATCCGGCTTCCTCCACCTCTTTTAGTCAAACCGATGATTTGAAAATGATCGAATCCGGGAAGAGATTTCGAGTCGTCCAGTCTGACTTAGGTACGTCGAACTGGGTGAGGTCATATATCAGGCCACACGAGTCCTTCAGCTCGCCCGATTTCGGGTCCAGCAACTACGGTAACTTTTCAATTTTTCTCCCTTCAAGTAGCCATTTTCATCCCCACCACACGAACAGCAAAAATATGCTTAAGGGGGCATTCTCCCATCAGAATCGTTTGTTTCTCATTCAAGAGATCGCAGCACTATCACTCCCAAAAGTAGTTTTCCTCGTTTTGGGCACTCAAAAATGGTCGGAAATTTTTTTTTGAAAAGCGCGTTATCATTCTTTGGAAAAACTACGTACTGTCTAGAGAGCAGTTTTTCCGGAAAATTTTTCTGAGGAAAAATAGAAAATACAATTTTCCACCAAAACTTTATTTTTGAAAAAACAGGTAGTCATCTTGTAGGTTTTGACGAGCTGATTCCAAATATGCTAATATTAAGACGATCGGATGGATAGATTCGTCGGTACGAGATTTTTAAGGCTTAGATGCTGAGGGGGGAGTTAAATTGTGGGGAAGCAGCATCTAAGCCTTAAAAATCTCGTACCGACGAATCTATCCATCCGATCGTCTTAATATTAGCATATTTGGAATCAGCTCGTCAAAACCTACAAGATGACTATCTGTTTTTTCAAAATTTCAGTTTTGGTGAAAAATTGCATTTTCTATTTTCCCGAGAAAAAATTTTCCGGAAAAACTGCTCCCTAAACAGCACGTAGTTTTCCCAAAGAATGAGAACGCGCTTTTCAAAAACAAAACGACCATTTTTAGTGCCCAAAACAAGGAAACTACTTTTGAGCATCTTCCCTCCCTCTCGCACAGGTAGAATTTTGATGTCGGATCCCCCTTAATAGCAAATTTTCTCCATTAGGAACATCAGGAGGTTATAAGAAGGGTTACAAATGAACAGGTCTGTGAAATGAAATCCCTTTTTGGGGGTTCCACTTTCCTGGCCGGAATAGACCTTTTAATAGGGAAATTCGTTCTCTTTCAACTCCAGAGCCATGATTAACTCAGGGCACTCGTTTTTCTTTAATTAGGTCAAGTGTTTTCGTAAAGAACGAACGAAATCGTCTTTCTCCATGAAAAATACTCCCACCATTGTAAAATCGAGCAAATTCTTTCTTTTCCATGGAAAAAAAATTACATAAAAAAGCATATTTTTCAATGCCAGGACATTTAGTGTCGTGGCGCTTTCTTTTTTGACGTATAGATTTTTATGTCAGTTTTTCAGATGAAGATATTAAGTATTAAGAATATGATGGGAGGGAAAAAACATGGAGAACCGAATTGCGTGTAGACTCTGTAGGGCTTTTGGTCTTTTTTTTTCGCAGATTATAAATTGCCCGTTGGGAACTTGATATACCATTACCATTTCCGAACCATTACTTTTTATCACAAAATTAGCACAAGATTTAACGTTCTTTTCTTCTTGACATTGAGAAATTTCATCGTGGTTTTTAGTCTTACTTAAATTAAAAATCGAAAATATATATATATATATATATATATATATTATATATATATAATATATATATATATATATATATATATATATATATATATATTTGTGGTCAACAAAAAAATTGAATGAAAAAGAAAATCGTTATAGGTTGGACATAGGATGTCAGAATCAGGTCAGAGCGATGAGGGAGTTCATTCGTCTTCCTGACGTCATTGAACAACATAAAATGAAAAAGTAAACATTCTCTAATCACCTTACCCTCCACCACTCTCCCATCACCACCCCTACCCTCCCCGACCTTCCCATACCTTTTTGTTTTTCACATTTTACTAAGATTGAATTCTTTAAAGAAAAAGAACGGTTTTGAAAGGAAAAATCATTATCGACTCTAGAGTGGAGGATCAGGTGACCTATATAATCTGAAGATCCTGTTCACAGGTTGAAAAGTACAATTGCACGGAAAACTCGATTCTCGTGGGATGGAAAAGAAGGGGAAAAAAGTCTGAAGAAGGGCGTGAACGTGAGGAAAAAGAGGTTTTCTCTCATAAAAAAGGTCCAAATACGTACTTCTTTTCTATTAAGTTGATTGGATTTACAAGTTCAAAGAGAACCCATTTCTATGTCTTTTCATCCGGCGCAATCCCCTGGCCCGAGCCCAGTCTGATTAAAGCTTCCGTTTCAACCCCGCGGCCCCTTTATCATCGGGATTTGTATTCCACTGGACGCTCATAAGCTGGGTTAGTTCCATTTTCATTCAGCAACACTGAGGGTTATCTTAATCCCAAAATGGAAAGGAACGACTTAAAGACATTGTTAGGAGGGAAAACTCAAGATTTTTCATTTTCTTTTAAGTAAAACCACGTGTAGTCCAGTCTAACTAAGCCCTAATTAATTCCGTTAATTTTCTACAACTTTTACTAAGTACACTTTTTTGATTAGATGACGTCTTCTGTCCTTCAGAGGTCAAAATAAAAAACAATGGTTTTTTGCAACCTCGTAGCTCCGATACGTTTGGTCCTACAAAAAATCGTATCAGCTCAAAATTATAGGAAATTGAATTATCTTTAATTTTGTACTAAAAATGTTTTCGTCTACGACCTACGGTTTTCGAGATATTAGGAAAAAAACGAAAAAAATCGCATTAAAAACGCTCCAGCGTCCTAGCGAACGGGTTTCGGTTATGGACTTTTTTTGTGGTTAATCAGGGGACCAACCCCTACACATTTCCGTGGATAAACAAAATTATTTTTTTCCACCCCCAGGCTTAGTTTGACTGGACTAGTGGTGAACGAATAGATCTAGTTTATTATCTCTTTGATAGCGACAATCATGCCAGGGCCTCTTGGTTTAATCGTCCGCCCGTAGATTGCGGACGGGGAACGATCTCGTCGGAAATAAAATAGGACGCAGTAAAGCTGAAATTGGAGGAATTTCACAGCTTCTAAACAGCTCGCTTATTCCTTCCCCGGCGATATAATTCCCTTCACAATCTCACACTTTTACGTCTTCATCATTAAGTTTGCGAATATTAACTTCTTCGACATTTCTTTCACCTTTTCTTTTTTCTCGGTTGGGGAGGTTCGAGGATGTGGGGGAGTTGGGAGAAGTAATGGGATGCTTTTTATCTCCTTAAAATGCTCATTTTGAACGATTCTTAGGCTCATCATGTGTCTCAAGCAGGGGCGGACTGGGACCTTAGGGTGTGGGTGGGTTTTCAGTTAAGGGGGCGCAGAAAATTTTGACAGAAAATTGGCTCTTAGAAAAATATATTCAGCAAAAACGGAGGTTCCCTAACTTTTTCACAGTGCGACCCCCTTTTAAACAAATTAAAATCTTTGCCCTCCTCACCCCTAAAGTTTTGAATGTTAACTTTGAGGTTTTTGAATTAAATTTGGGGTTTCAAAATGTGGATTTTGAGGTTTTGGACATAAGAAATTGCGCTTAAAACGTTGATTTTGAGATTTTTTGACAAAAAAAATTTGCTCTTATAACCATGATTTGGAGGTTTTTGAAAAAAAAATTTCCAATTTAAAGTTGATTTTGAGGTTTTTTGACGAAAATTAGGCATTTATAAATGTTGATTTTGAGGTTTTTGACGAAAATTTGGCTTTTTAAATGTTGATTTTAAGGTTTTTGTACGAAAATTAGGCTTGATAAATGTTGATTTCGAGGGTTTTTTTTAAACCAAATTGGGCTTTACAAATGTTGATTTTGAGGTTTTTTTGACCAAAATTAGGATTTTCAAATGTTGATTTTGAGGTTTTTGGACGAAAATTAGGCTTCATAAATGTTGAGTTTGAGGTTTCTTGAAGAAAATTAGGCTTTACAAACGTTGATTTTGAGGTTATTGATAAAAATTTGGCTATTAAATGTTGATTTTGAGGTTTTTTGACGAAAATTAGGCTTCAAACATGTTGATTTTGAGGTTTTTGACGAAAATTTGGCTTTTTAAATGTTGATTTTAAGGTTTTTGTACGAAAATTAGGCTTCATAAATGTTGATTTCGAGGGTTTTTTTTAAACCCAAATTGGGCTTTACAAATGTTGATTTTGAGGTTTTTTTGACCAAAATTAGGATTTTCAAATGTTGATTTTGAGGTTTTTGGACGAAAATTAGGCTTCATAAATGTTGAGTTTGAGGTTTCTTGAAGAAAATTAGGCTTTACAAACGTTGATTTTGAGGTTATTGATAAAAATTTGGCTTTTAAATGTTGATTTTGAGGTTTTTTGACGAAAATTAGGCTTCACACATGTTGATTTTGAGGTATTTGACGAAAATTTGGATTTAAATGTTGATTTTGAGGTTTTTTTGACGAAAATTAGGCTTCACGCTTCACACTTCATGTTGATTTCGAGGGTTTTGACGAAAATTAGGCTTTACAAATGTTGATTTTGAGGTTTTTCACGAATTTTTAAGAATATTTGCACAAAAAAAAAAAAAAAAAAATCTTGAGCTATCCCACACCCCCCTGGGGACAGCTTACGCCCCCCTATGGGGGCGCGCCTCCAGTTTGGGAGCCACTGAGCAAAAATAACGCTTAAAAAAAAAAAAAAAAAAAAAACCTGACCCGAGGGGATTTTTGGGTATGTATTCTCTATAATTCTGTCCACGGGCCAGTCCGCCCGTGGTCTCAAGCACTAAGCCCCTTCACCTTTCAAAATTTCTCTATTTTTCATTATTTTTACCTTTAAAATGTTAACAAGAATTTATGGAGATGTAACACGAAAGCATTTGCCGTTTCGAACCGGCTCAATATGGAATAATTACGAACTGATTGAGCTATTGACGGTTCGACTATTGAACGCAATTGTCAATTGACAGATCCCGACGATGCACTCAAAGCAAATGTACCGAAATGTCTATAACGATTTAACCAATTGAATATGTTTAAGGGCACCCCTGGGTGGAATCCGACCCTATGATAATCAATGAATTTTCGCTCTTCTTTGGGAACGCGTAGCTTCTTCAATTTTCAATTTAAGCCCTGGCGAAGCTTTTAATTTGGCATTACTAAGGCTTAAATTTCAAATAAATGTTAACATTTATTGTTATTTATAAGCCCATTTAGGAGAGACGAATATTAACGAAAGAAGAAAACTAGAACTTTTCAGGAGAGGGGATTGAAGTTATCAACAGCGTCTGCCTGAAAATTTTTTCTTTTAATAAAAATAAATACTTCCACTCAAAATAAAAATATGGGACCACTTGGAAAATGAGGAGAAATGGTTGAATAATATAAGATTTAAAGAAAAATTTAACAATTTCCTTTTTTAGCGGATTTCCGTATGAAAGTAGGCTATTGAGGTGGTCGTCACGGAGGCTCCCAGGCTAGAGGCTTATATATTCGTGATCAGGAAGCTCTGGGGGTCACAAAAATATAGGACATATTACTTTTGAAAAACCGTTTCCTGAAACCTAATCTAACCAGTCTTTTAAGAAGATTGCTTGGTTAATTTTTTTAATAATCCTTTTCTACTTTATTTCAATAAAGCAACCTTTTTCAAAGAAGCTTATTTTTTAAAGCCAAATAAAAAGTTCCTTGTCATTTCAATCAGGAAAGAGAGTAATCAAATAAGGAAGTTTTAGTCTTTTTTTTCGCTTTGTGAAAGAAAAAAAGCTAAAAAAGAATAGAGGACGGCTTAAGGGCAGTCAATGCATTTTATAGCTTTGTGAGGTGTGCTTAGCCGAGAGAAGGAGCCCCTTCAAAAGGCCTCTTCAACTTACAATAAACCCAAGTCGCGTGGGACCTCGAACCCCCTTTTCTTCCCTACTGATAACATCCAAGATATCGGTTACCATAATTCTCCATACTAACCTACTTTTCGCATAACCAAAATGAAACATATCTTTTCCTTGATGATTTACGTATTGAACGGATTTCAACTTGAGAATGAGGGTAGGGGGGTGATAATGACATTTTGTTTACCAGACAAGATAAATCGCTTTTCACAACTGTCAGGGTCTTTCATTAGTTCAATAATAAACCGTTTAAAAACTCTATTTTAAATAAGAGAATGATTTAAATTGGAACGCTTGGATGGTGATTTGAGTCATCGAACGTCCTTAAATGATTTTGATTCTTTTTTTCGTTCAAAATAGGTATCTCGAACTGTTTTGTGGTCAAAATAAGAAGTAAGATTTGGAAAATGTTTACGATTTTTCTGGATTTTATAAGAGAAGAGATTAGACAGGAGAAACTTTGTGTCAAAAATGTTCACGAATGTCGTCATCGCATGTGAATAGGCTCTCCATGAAAACGAAATATTCCATTTTTCTGAATTTTCTCCTAACACCTATTGATCTTTTCTTGCTTTTTATGAGTTGGTTTTTAAGTTGATTGAATTTTCTACAACTTTTACTAAGTACACTTTTTTAATTAGATGACGTCTTCCCTCTTTTTTTCTGACTTCAAAAATCAGACATTTTTCAGCCTCGTAGCTCAGATACGTTTGGTCCTACAAAAAATTTGTTTAGTTCAAAATTGTAGCAAATTTAATAAGCTTTAATTTTTTGCTTAATTGTTTTTCACCTACGACCTACGGTTTACGAGATATCCGCAAAAAAAAAAAAAAAAAACATTTTAACTGCTCCTGAGGCAAACAGTTCGGGTAGATTGACTGGACAATTTCAATTTTTTTAAATTTTGGTTAAATGGTGTTTCTATTAAAAGTGTTAATTCCTCAATTTCCCCCTGAGAAAGTAACAATTTATAATTAATTTTCAGCCTCGTAGCTCAGATACGTTTGGTCCTACAAAAAATCTGTTTAGTTCAAAATTGTCTGAAATTTAATAAGCTTTAATTTTGTTCTTAATTGTTTTTCGCCTACGACCTACGGTTTTCCAGATATCCACAAAAAACCGACATTTTAACTGCTCCTGAGGCCAAACAGCACGGGTTTCAGTTCGGGAATTTGGTAGATTGACTGGAAAATATCAATAATTTTGGGTTAAATGGTGCTTCTATTAGAAAGTGTTAATTCCTCAATTTCCCCCTGAGAAAGTAACAATTTATAATTAATTTTCAGCCTAGTAGCTCAGATACGTTTGGTCCTACAAAAAATCTGTTTAGTTCAAATTGTAGAAATTTAATAAGCTTT
>JAGWEN010001105.1:0-40213 GCA_018703685.1 Orius laevigatus
GACCATTTTTTTTTTTTGTTACTATGATGTATCTAATTTGTTAAAACCAGACCCTATTGTATGGGGTATACCCCCTTATAAAATAAAAAAAAATATTCTAAATATAATAAATAAATATTTTCCCGAGGAAAATTTTTCCGGAAAAACTGCCCCTAAACAGTACGTAGTTTTCCAAAAGAATGAGAACGCGCTTTTCATATCCGACCATTTTTGTGCCAAAACGAGGAAACTACTTTTGGGCATCTCCCTCTCTCTCGCACACTTGTAGAATTTTGATGTCGGATCCCCCTTAAATTCGTACATCTTGGCGCAGTCGGTAGGCAACATGGACGGTTGGGTAAGTTGAGGTTGTTAGGGGTAGCCATGGTAGCATGTAATTGGTAATGTGGATGATCTATGTTTTGGGTAATTTAAGCCTCGAAATGGGAGGGTAGTCCTAGGTAATCATCCATAATACCGCCTCCCATATAATACATTTGATATAAAAATCATAAAATATTTTATTTTATGATTTTATATCAATGTATTATATGGGAGGCGGTATTATGGATGATTACCTAGGACTACCCTCCCATTTCGAGGCTTAAATTACCCAAAACATAGATCATCCACATTACAATTACATGCTACCATGGCTACCCCTAACAACCTCAACTTACCCAACCGTCCATGTTGGCCCTACCGACTGCGCCAAGATGTACGAATTTAAGGGGGATCCGACATCAAAATTCTACCAAGTGTGCGAGAGAGAGGGAAGATGCCCAAAAGTAGTTTCCTCGTTTTGGGCACAAAAATGGGTCGGATATGAAAAGCGCGTTCTCATTCTTTTGGAAAACTACGTACTGTTTAGGGGGCAGTTTTTCCGGGAAAAATTTTCCTCGGGAAATATTTTATTTATTATATTTAGAATATTTTTTTTTATTGTTATAAGGGGGTATACCCCATACAATAGGGTCTGGTTTACATGTACATATAGTAATGGTCTCTATGGAATCTCTATGGAACTGAGAGGAGAAGTGAAGTAAGAAGTAAATAAGGTGAAATAAGAAGGAAGAGGAGGTGTAATAAGAAGGTATAGTTACTGTTTAATCGTTTAGAATGAATGATCGCACCAGCATGGCAGTAGCAGTAAAATTGTAAATCTCTCTGAGTGATTTCGCATCTTGTGCAGAGACAATGGCAGCCAAACTGTCATTGAATCGCATTGGGCGGGCGAACGAGTACATTGGGCACCTAGAGAGGACGTGCTCCAATGTTTCTTGTTCGTGTAAGTTACATATAGTGCACGGATCTCGAGGGTCCCAAAAGTAGCTTATTCCATTTAGTCTTAAGTAGATCTGCCTTGCATTACTCATTCTTATCTGGGCCATTACTCGTGTTAGATGAATGGGTACTCTTTCGTGGAGGTAGGGTTGTGCGAGTTCATTTTCGATTGTCAGGGTCTTATATAATTGACAGAAATTGGTTTCCAGTCGACGTTCCAAATCTAGTTGTTTTCCTTTTTCGTCAATCGTTTTGGCAATGATGTCGATGTTAGCCAGGATTAAGGACGGGTCTTGTGAGTTCCAGATTTCAATATATCCATATTCTAAGAAAAGCGATTTACATTGCGTGACCCAGTTGTATTTGTCGGCACCTTGGTTGTTTGTGTCGAGATTGCATTGTCTGTCGTATGAAATTCTTGGTAATCTGTGTTTGGGCATATGTAGAATTTTGGATAGCCACGAAGCCGTTAATTTAAATATCTGAGAGGCTAGTCTATTAGTTCCTGTTTCGAGTCTGACAATTGCATCCGGTGTTGCGCGAGGGAGGTTTAATAGTCTTTTAAGAAATCGGGTTTGGGCCACCTCAATATCTTGTTTATATCTAAGAGACCATATCGGGGCGCAATAAAGGAGAGTGTTCATTGTGATAGAGTTGAAGAGTAACATTCGACTGTCCCATGACTGGGTCTTTGAATTTGAAAGAAGGTTAATTACTGTATTAGACGCTACTTGACTTTTTTTAATCATTTCCTTTGTCGCGATCGAGAAGAGTCCAGAGCTAGATAGTTCTACTCCAAGGTATTTAAATGTACTGACAATTTGGATTTCTTCATTGTTATATTTGAAGTGATTTTCTTTTTTCCTACCGCCCCTTTGAAATATTAAAATTTTAGTTTTATCCGTATTGACTATGAGGTGATTTTGTTCGCAGTATTTTCCGAGTGAGTTTAATTTTTTTTGCAGTTCGATTCGAGTATCCGCGAGCAAGACAATGTCATCCGCGTAGGCTAGTGTCAAGATACCGTGTGTGCCGTCGATGTTGACAGCTGAGCATGATTCGTTTAATAAGAAGACTTCGAGATCAGATATGAATAGGTTAAACAAGTCAGAGCTAAGGGTTTCACCTTGTAAAACACCTTTGGATACGTCATATTTCGGGGTAAGACCTTCATTCGTACGAATTTGGATAGAGGATTTAGAATATAGATTTGCTATAGTATTTATGAATTTAGTCGAAATCCCTAAGAGCTTAAGTTTGGAATAAAGTAAAGAATGATCTATGGAGTCAAAGGCGCCTTTGAAATCAATGAAAGCAGCATAAAGTTGTCTTCCTTTTAGTCTAAGGTGATTATTAATTAGCGATGATAAAACGAAAAGATTGTCCATACAGCCACGTCCTTTTCGAAAACCTGATTGAGACTCCGGAATCGTATTGGTATTTTCGATCCAAAGTTCCAGCCTTTTTTTTAAGATTTGGGTAAATATTTTCACTACGCAGTTAATTAGTGCTATGCCGCGATAATTATTCGGATCATCTTTGGATCCTTTTTTGTGGATCATGGTTAACAGGAGTTCTCCCCATCTATCTGGCACTGTCGTTCTTTCAAGCACCTTGTTAAACATGATCGTCAAATAAAGGATCCAATTTTGCGGGAGGCATTTCAGGAGGTCATAAGAAATTAAATCTTTCCCAGGCGTTTTGTTGTTTTTCATTTTATTAATGGCAGATATTATTTCTTCGGTTGTAATTTCTACATCTAATATGGGTACTGAATGGAAGTCTAAGGAGTATAGGGGAGTTTGTCTGGGCTGAAATCTTTCGGAGAGATAATGTGACCAAGTTTGGATTGGGAGTGAGGTGTGTACTTTTTTTACTTTAAATTGGTTTATTGTGGTCCAGAAGGTTTTAGTATCTTTGCAATTGGTAAGTTTATTCATGCAGTCGGTATGGAACATTTTTTTCTTTGATTTTAATAAATTTTTATATTGTTTTTTGGCTTTTAGGTAGGACTTGGAAGCTTCTTGGGAGAACTTTTGTGTTTTGCAGAGCTTGAGATCAAGTTTAAGTGTCTTTTTAGCTTGTAGGCATTCATGGTCGTACCAAGGTTTGTGATTTGTTTTGTTAGGGTTATTTTGTATTGTGATCTTTTTAATAATTTCAGTTTTTTTTGCCATTTCGTAAATTGCTTCTGAGAAGTTCAAGTCGATTACTTCGATTGGTAGTGAAAAGTCTATACATATTTTAGGGGAGGTGCTTAAGTTTTCCTTGAATATAATGGATTTTTCTGATGAGAGGGAGGTGATTTCTTTGGTGGATTTTTGTGGACGAGGGAGGGAGATGTCGGTGTGAAGTTTAAGCTCTAATACTACAGGAAAATGGTCTGACAGGGTTACAAAATCATTTTTTACATTGAGATCACTGACTAGGTCGAGCCCGGGTATGTTGGACCAGGCAAGGTCAATGGTGCTGTTTCCGCCCGCCTGCATACATGTATACCGGCTAGGGTGGTCACTTTTAGCCCTTCCATTAAGTAGGATGAATGAGAATTCATTCATGAAGTTAGTAAGGTCCCTCCCTTTTTTATTGACTGTGAGATCTAAGCTTTCACGATTCGTCAGTATGTTACTATAAGGGAATAGGGATTCGTCGTCAGGGTCCGAGATGTTTCCAGTACGTGAGTTGAAGTCACCAACCAAATATACAGGCATTTCCGGGTATTCAGAGGCTAGGTACGATAGTTCCATTTCGAGGAGTTCGAGTAATGGCTCAAGATTCGTATATGCAGGCTTAAAGTAAATAAGACCAATAATGTAAGAGGAAGAACCATTTATTATTTTGATAAATATCCAACAATGTTCATTAATGATTTCGTCAACATAGAGATTTTTACATTTTTTAACCGCTACAAAAAGACCACCGCTGGCGCGGCCATATGATTTTTGTCGGATTGCTTTGGAGGTTACAATGAAGTGATCATCAAGAAAGGAAGGCGGTTTGATATCATTTTCGATCCAGGTTTCAACTAAGCAAATAACATCGAGATCATAGAAAGGTGAAAGTTCATGTACATTTGTAAACCATAGACATTCCAAAAGAGAATTTTAAAACTTGAGTCTTCTTTTACGGTTGGCTGTTTCCTAAAAAAGTGCGTGGTCGTGATGAGGTTGCTGCGCTGTCTGGTCGGCTGGTGCGATTCGTTGAAGCGGGTTCGGCGAGTAGGTTGTTGATGCGTGCTGTGAGATTAACACCGAGAAGGTTATTGATGGGGTGGCCAGATGGGTCAAGGAGTCCGTTTGCTGTATCCCAGGTGTAGCGAGAGTTTCCAGCGATGAGGACATCGTTTCTTAACGTTATCGAGGCGTTATTGACGATTTTTCTTATCTCTGCTCTGATTTGCAAAAGTTTGCTTTTCCGTATTCTCATTTCCGGGGGGAGATCTCGCATCACAGTATAGCCATGGTCCTTGTAGTTAAGTTTCATGTCGATCGCCTTGGAGAGTATTTTCATTTTTTCTCTTTCCGTAGTAAAGGATATTAGTAGATTTTTCCGTTGACCAGAACGGCCCAGTACGTATGTTGATTCGATTGAGACGGGATCTGGGATTTTCATTACATTTGTTAAAAAGTTATTTGCAGCGGTTTCAGGCGGTTCTTCGATTGCTTCAAGTCTTCTCACAACGAGATTTTTCCGACGAATATGGAGTTCGAGGTGGTCAGTGCGCTCTTTGTAGCGGTTTAGTTCACCTTTGACAGCGTGAAGTTCCGATTTCAGTGCGTCATTAGACTCTTTAAGATTTTTGATTTCTTGGGTCAGTAGCGACGTTCCGTTTTCGTATTCCTGTTTCAGTTCTTGATGGAGTAGGAAAAGTTTCTGATCCATCATTTCGCCGATCTCCTTTAAAAATCCTTTCTGATCCATGCGTGTTAATTTTTCAATCGATTTATCGTCAGTTGAATCCCTCCGTCGTTTATTCGCGCTCTCAGGGGTTTTCGGGAAGAATTTGCTGATATTCTGATTTCGACTCATAAAGATGCTGGCAGCGGGATCATAGATGTTAAAATGAGACGTTCGAAGGAAGCCGTATTTAAGGAGTTGAGTCGGATTTGTGTTTACAAATGATAAAGAGATTACTGACCTCAGAAAGTGATAAGCTCCCTACCTGTCGGTCAGTCAGCGAGAGAGGGGATTCAGAAGCGCCGACGTGAAGAAATACGTTCATGGAGGGGGCGACGTTATCTTTTTTCTCGAATATTCCGATGAAAAATTAATAATTCACGTAAACTTCAACTTTATTATTCGTTAAGCGGTTCGACAGTTTTGATTTCGAGACGATATTATTAAAGACCAGTTCAAGTTGAACACGTATCACTATTTTATTTCCGAAAAGAGTCGTTTTTTCAATTGATATTAGAGTTAAACATAGAGACGATGTTAACACGGTTGCTTCGTCAACCAGACTCCCTTCCTCGGGAAAATAGAAATCCCAATTTTCCACCAAAACAGAAATTTTGAAAAAGCAGGTAGTCATCTTGTAGGTTTTCAAAAACGGCCTCAAAAACGTTTTCAAGCAATGATTTCCCTTGAAACGGGTATTTCCACGATCCCTATTTGCTCCTCGCTAGATTAAACCCGAGAGTTCAAAGCGATTTCAACATAAAACACTCAAAACTTAAGGATATCGAAGTTTACCCCGAATTCTCAATTAACGATTCATTTCAAAAATAAAGAACTCTCTCTTTTTAGACGCTGATGACGCACTAAAATAAATATGCGACAATAAAAAACGACCCGGGTTTACTAAATCGCTGTTTAACTTATTCACAGCAATATGGACCTAAACCCTCTTCCGCATTCCATACATAATTTATTATTTAACTTTACCTTACTGGGAGGAGAAGCTATGTATAATAAAGGGAGTGTTCCCCTGAATAACAAATACGTTTTTAAGAGCGATTCCTCCCTTGTATCGTTAAAAATTATAAACTAACACATAAATAGATACATAAGGAAACATTTTCAAGGTAATTTTAATTTTTTTTTAAGATATTTTTTTCCCTAACGATGTTATGAAAGTTGTTTGCGTTAAAAGAAAAAGAAACTTTCAGCTTAAAAAGTCTTTTAATCACTTTTAACTTTATTACAACTTTCAATAAACATCAAAAGCTAATAATGATTTTAATGTCCTAAATTTAATTAATGCCCTTAAAAACCTCTTTTAAAAAGTTAAGCTTTTTTCTGGATGTTTGTGATCTTTTCGAATAAAAGAGTATGAAAAGAAAATATTTTATTTTTAATGATTTTTATATCAAATGTATTATATGGGAGGCGGTATTATGGATGATTACCTAGGACTACCCTCCCATTTTGAGGCTTAAATTACCCAAAACATAGATCATCCACATTACCAATTACATGCTACCATGGCTACCCCTAAACAACCTCAACTTACCCAACCGTCCATGTTGGCCCTACCGACTGCGCCAAGATGTACGAATTTAAGGGGGATCCGACATCAAAATTCTACCAAGTGTGCGAGAGAGAGGGAAGATGCCCAAAAGTAGTTTCCTCGTTTTGGGCACAAAAAATGGTCGGAAATTTTTTTTGAAAAGCGCGTTCTCATTCTTTTGGAAAACTACGTACTGTTTAGGGGGCAGTTTTTCCGGAAAAATTTTCCTCGGGAAAATAGAAAATCCAATTTTCCACCAAAACAGAAATTTTGAAAAAGCAGGTAGTCATCTTGTAGGTTTTGACGAGCTGATTTCAAATATGCTAATATTAAGAAGATCGGATGAATAGATTCGTCGGTACGAGATTTTTAAGTATTAGATGGTGCGGGGAAGGGGAGTTTTATTTTGGGGAAGTAAAGATGACACATCACTCTCACTCCTTCAAGGTCATCGAACTTTTCAAATGGCTTAATTTTTTTCTCTCTATTGTGAGATTGTTAGGTAGATTTTTTTTTTCCATTTCATAATATTTAGTCAAAACCACAAAAGACTCATGATTTTTTTTTCAATATTCCCCAAAAATTTAGTTTTTCTTTTCTTTCAGAACATATTTTAAGGCTGTTTTTCACCTAAAACCTTAAAATCGACATTTTAAAAGCCAAATTATCGTCCAAAAACCTCAAAATCAACATTTGTAAAGCCCAATTTTCGTCCAAAAACCTCAAAATCAAAGTTTAAAGAGCCTTTTTTCGTACAAAATCTCAAAATCAATGTTTTAAGAGCCCAATTTTCGACAAAAACCTCAATATCAACTTTTGTAATGCCCAATTTTTGTCCAAAATCCTCAAAATCAAAGTTTTAAGAGCCATATTTTCGTCAAAAAAACTCAAAATCAACAATTGTAAATTCGCGTTCGTAGATTTCAGAAAATTTTATAAAAACAAAACTAAAGATTATTAAGTTTGCTACAAATTTGATCTACTAAGATTTTTTGTAGGACCAAACGTTTCTGATCCACGAGGCGACAAAAACGCTGGATTTTCGATTTTTACCGATGAAAAAGTCAGATTTTAAAAAAGTCAGTCTGCAAAGGATAAAAATTTAAAATTACAGAATGATAACATTGTAGAAAATAAAGCAGGCAAATGGTTTCTTGAAATAAAAACCGGTTTGAAGAATCCTGACCTTGACAAAGGGAAAATTTATCTTTTCTCCCCGCCCCCCTCATTGAACTCCCCGGAACCCCGCAGCATCTAAGCTTTAAAAATCTCGTACCGACGAATCTATCCATCCGATCGGCTTAATATTAGCATATTTGGAATCAGCTCGTCAAAACCTACAAGATGACTACCTGTTTTTAAAAAAATAAAGTTTTGGTGGAAAATTGCATTTCCTATTTTTCCGAGGAAAAATTTTCCGGGAAAACCGCTTTCTAAACAGTGCGTAGTTTTCCGAAAGAATGAGAACGCTCTTTTCAAAACAAATTTCCGAACATTTTTAGTGCCCAAAACGAGGAAACTAATTTTGGGGGTGATAGTGCTGCGATCTCTTGAATGAGAAACAAACAATTCTGGAGGGAGAATCCCCCTTTGATACTTATTAGAAATTACTAACATTTTAGGTTTTTTGAATTTTTTTATTTATTTATATACATAATTTTAAAGAAGTTCATACATTATTTTTTGGTGGTAGGGGTGCGGTTTGTAATCTACGAAACGTGAGGACAAGAGTCTGGGGCTGACGTCAAAAAAACAACTCGCCCTTGTTGAATATCTAATGAACTCGACTCCCCCTTCTCCATTCCCTTCTTTCCTTCGAGAGGCCTAAACTCGTTTTATAAATTTCGAGTTAATTCGAAAGCTCGAGACCATAAGAAGAAATAGAGCGTCGAAAGATGAATGATGATGGAGGAGTGGCCTAGTTCGTGTGGAGAGGAGTCAACAATATCTATCATTCATGTGACAGTAGGACCCACCTTATTATCTCAAATATATCCTCTCTCTCGCCAGTCTGATTTCTATCCGGACTTTACGACTTAAAATCAAACTTTTTTCCAAAAAACATGTTTGAAAAATCGAAGATTTGAAAGTCTAATGTTGTTTCCCTTCAATTCCATTTATAGATTAACTCGGGGGAAGTAAAAAATCTTAAATATTTAATAAGTTTAGGGAGAATCGAGTGGAGTAAAAGTTGGCTGCTGGGATGGAGTATCGGATATCCGCTTAGTCTGATCTTTTTGTTATTCCTTTTTTTAACGTGAGAGCGAAATAGTCGCTTTTTTTACCCATCTCGGGTTTCCTTTTGTCGAAAGAAAATTTTTCACAAAAATTATAAAATTATTTTAGCAGATTTTTTTTCCATTAAAAAATTTTTATGTATGGAATTCTAATTTTAGTACAAATTAACCTATTTGGAATACGTCATAGGCTAGGTTAAGATCAATACATTGCTAGTGTTGTGGTGGTGGGGTTAGTATGATCCAATTAGCTAAGTTTTTGATCAAAATGGGAGGAGAATCATAGCGGAAGGTGGTTTTTGTGGAGTACCATCGACTGTCAGCAATGAATTTCGGCTTGGGTAATGGATAGGGTAATGGATAGGGTAATGGATAGGGTAATGGCTAGGGTAATGGCTAGGGTAATGGCTAGGGTAATGGCTAGGGTAATGGCTAGGGTAATGGCTAGGGTAATGGCTAGGGTAATGGCTAGGGTAATGGCTAGGGTAATGGCTAGGGTAATGGCTAGGGTAATGGCTAGGGTAATGGTTAGGGTAATGGATAGGGTAATGGATAGGGTAATGGATAGGGTAATGGTTTGGGTAATGGTTAGGGTAATGGATAGGGTAATGGCTAGGGTAATGGTTAGGGTAATGGATAGGGTAATGGCTAGGGTAATGGATAGGGTAATGGCTTGGGTAATGGCTAGGGTAATGGTTAGGGTAATGGATAGGGTAATGGCTTGGGTAATGGCTAGGGTAATGGTTAGGGTAATGGATAGGGTAATGGCTAGGGTAATGGATAGGGTAATGGCTTGGGTAATGGCTTGGGTAATGGCTAGGGTAATGGATAGGGTAATGGATAGGGTAATGGATAGGGTAATGGATAGGGTAATGGATAGGGTAATGGATAGGGTAATGGATAGGGTAATGGATAGGGTAATGGATAGGGTAATGGATAGGGTAATGGATAGGGTAATGGATAGGGTAATGGATAGGGTAATGGATAGGGTAATGGATAGGGTAATGGATAGGGTAATGGATAGGGTAATGGATAGGGTAATGGCTAGGGTAAGGTAGGGTCATGGCTAGGGTAATGGTAGGTAATGGCTAGGGTTAATTGCTAGGGTAATGCTAGGGTAATGGTGCTACTAGGGTAATGGCTAGGGTAATGGCTAGGGTATGGCTAGGGTAATGGGCTAGGGTAATGGCTAGGGTAATGGCTAGGCTAATGGATAGGGTAAAGGCGTAGGGTATGGATAGGTAATTGCTAGGCGTAATGGATAGGGTAATGGCTAGATGGTAGGTAATGGATAGGGTAGATTGGATAGAGGGTAATGGCTAGGCGTAATGGCTAGGGTACAATGGACTAGGGTAATGTATAGGGTATGCTAGGTGTAATGGATAGGGTAATGGCTAGGTAATGGCTAGGGTAATGGCTAGGTATGTAGGGTAATGGCTAGGTAATGGCTAAGGTAAATGGATAGGTAATGGTCTAGGGTAATGATTAGGGTAATGGCTAGGGTATGTAGGGTAATGGATAGGGTAATGTAATGGATAGGGTAATGGCTGGCGTAATGGCTAGTTAATGGATAGGGTAATGATGGTAAAAACATGATTAAATCGTTCTAATATTGTGGCTGTTATGCGGACTTTTAGTGTCCTGAAAATCGTTTTTATTGCTTTTTGACAGCAAGGATGTACGATTTATGGTCTAACAGGTAAGAAAAACGTTTGGCAAGTTTAATTGGCTGGTCTACCTGATTAGTGAACCTTAATGACCCAAATTATGCAAACATTAGGAATGTTGAGGTTTTTAACTTGGTTGTTTTCATCTTGTTCATTTTGATAACAGCTTATTTTTCCTCCCTTTCTCGAAAAGGGGACGGCCTTTCTGTTTATTAAAACGCCGTATTGACGCAACGACAGCCCTCGAAAAGTCTGCAGAGCAAAATTAAAATTTTAACTTTTTCCATTAGGTAAATCTCTTTTTCCCCTCTCTCAAGACTCGATTCCAAGTCTTAAAAACCGACCCTCTCATAATTTTTATTCATTTTTTAATTAATTCCCTTCCCAAAACTTACAGTATTTGAGATCAACGTACCTGACAAAGAAAAAAAGAAAATTATTAAAAATATGAAACAATAAAGCAGGGATATTTTGATTTACATACTCGTATGAGATCATTTAAGTGATTTATTCAAGAGGTCATGTGTAAGCTGTGATAAAAACTGGGTTCTTCTGTGCCAAGCTTTTGTATTAAATAATAGTCTAGCCTCAGGAGAAATATAGGACATGAGAGGTTTTAAACCCCAATAAAAAAACTTTAAAATATAAATCCTGCTATTCCATGTCTAATAGAAATGACATGTTTTGCACATTCAGGATCATAGAGAGGTAGTAGATTTGAGCTAAAAAGTTAGTTATTGGAGGCTTTTGAAATTTAAATTAATTCATTCAGGATAATTACAATACTTGACCTCATGCAAAGGGATTTTACTATTGAAAAAAATAAATTGGGTTAGTTAAATATTTGTGAGGGTGCAGAGGTAGTGGAGGCTCGGTTTCATAATATTCGATCCCAAGTGGATAAACTTAACTAAAAGGTCAGATTCCAAAGCAATTAGAACTTAATCCCGTAGACAATACTTGTCCCGCACAACTAATTATAAAGTATCGTATGTTAAGGATTCTTCAAACCACACACGTGTTGACGCAACTCTCATGTTTAGGACTCAAAATCAACAAAAAGGCAAAAAATTGGTCAGAAAGGAGACTAAGATCAACGAACAACTTCCACCGGTAACCACAACCTCCCCAACCTCCCTCAAAATCACCTAACCTTCCCTAGTCCTTTTCATTCACCACCACCATCACTTTTTCAACCTCCCTGATTCCTCACCTCCTGCAACCCCCCTTATCCATCTCTCCTATCCTTTCATCACCTCTAGCAACCACCTAATACCTCCCCACACCACCACAACTTACCCCAGCAATCACCACCTCCCCCAACCTCCCTCAACATCACCTAAACTTCCCTAGTCCATTTCACCACCACCACTTTTTCCACCGCCATGATTCCTCACCTCCTGCAACCTCCCCCTATCCATCTCTCCTTTCCTTTCATCACCTCTAGCAACCACCTACTACCTCCTCACACCATCACAACTTACCACAGCAATCACTACCTCCCCAAACCTCCCTCAACATCACCTAACCTTCCCTAGTCAATTTCACGACCACCACTTTTTCCACCTCCCTGATTCCTCACCTCCTGCAACCTCCCCCTATACATCACCTCGAGCAACCACCTACTACCTCCCCACACCACCACTTCCCACCCCAACATCCCCCAACCTATCCAACTATCCATTCACTCCCACTCACCACAATCTTTAAGCTCACACCCCCTACCATAGTCATCGAAAATCATCATTTTTGTCGTTCTAGCAGCCATTCTAATATTTCCGCTATTGATTTTTCGATCTAATAAAAAGCGGTGAATCGTTAACGCGTTGAGTGGTACGTACAGCAGGTGACGATAATCCTCCACCTCCCCTACTCGCCCTCCTTTTCCATTTTCGACGACGCCAATGGCTGGTGACATAATTCTCCACAATATGTCAAACATATTCGTCCGAACAATTAGGCCTTCCGGCGACCTCCCCCTTTTATACGTGAAATGACGTGTGAGGTGCCCCCCCTCAACCTATTAATCCCATTTTAAAGGGAATCAGGGGGTGACCCCACCACTCGAGATTAACCCTCTTTGTACGCAATCATTTGGGAATTCAATCGAAACAATTGTTTATTTCTTTACAATTCGTTTTTTTCAGCTGCCCTCCATGCTAAAAACTATAATCCAAAACATAATCAAATATGCAAATCTTTTTAACTTGTCTCTCTAACCATCCAATTTTGTTGCATAATTGAGCTGTAAATGAGAGGAGAATAGAGTGCTTATGAGAATCCAATGTCAACCTTACATGTGGCCTACTTTCTTGGCCATAAGAAGTAAAAATTGAATTTTCAGTTACCTGCGATAAGGGATTTGGTGCTGGAGGGGGAAGTTGGCCTTGAAAGTGAGAACCTGCTCCTCATTTGTTGCAGGACCGGCCTTTATTGCATTTTTTTGTTCGGAAAGCTCTAGACCAGCACTTTCCTCGTGAAAAATTAAAAATTATTTCAACATGCAAATTTAGGCCTTTCTTAAGAATAAATTGCCTAAAGGAAGTAATTCTTTTGCTTTTCATTTGTAGTGTAGGACTTGCACGCAACACGATGTTTTATTTAAAATTAAACCACCCATAATTATTTTCCAGTGAATTCGATGTTTTTTATCCATTTTGTTTTTTTAAAACAATGGCAGTATTTTACTTCTATTTAAAGGTACCGGACATTTTATATTTAAATCTCTTGTTTCTAATTAATCGACTTGAAATCGGATCGGGAAAAAAGTGTAGGAGGAAAAAGGTTGTCGGTGATTGTGATTGGGTTCAGATTAGGGTCGATTTTGGCGCGAACAGTCCCAACACAATCCACCTACGGACTCATTGTGGAATAGAGTCGCGACCCCTCTTTAATATTCAAATAGTTACCATTAAAATGGTAATTTTGCCTCGCCCCCTACTCCTTTTCGTTGTAATTGTCGGACAGGTAATCGAAAATGTTCTCCGAAACGTTATTCAAATCGTAAATTAATTATTACTTCACTTTTTGACGTTTAATTTTCAAATGCGAAGCTCGTAAAGGTTGATCATCCTAGGTTGTTTTAATTTGTTACTTTTATGTGAAATCTTAAGGCAATCGGTTCTCCAAAACGACGGTGACAGCGACTCTTAAGAGTTTACTAAAGGCCCCGGTTTTAGTATTCTCCGATTATCTCCGGTTCTACTCAAAATTTTTTAACAATTTTTTTTTAATTTCGTTGATTTTTAAATGCCGAACTACGGATGTGCTCCAAAAAAATATTTTTCCAGATTTTTTATTTTATTTCTTGTATAAATAAAAAAAAATCGAATTCGGCTCCATGAGGAGTATCTTCAAAAAATATCAGAAAAAACGAGACCAAAAAATCGAAAATCGGTTCATAAGTTCGGGAGCAAATCGGAGAATAAGGTTATTTTATTTGTTCTCCTAGCTGTTTATCTGTTCTCCTGGAATTGGAACCCATGCCCTCACTACGTACTTCTCAAAGCAACTAAAAAAATTCATTTTCTGATTCGAGTTTTTAGTCAATTTTCAATTTGAAAAATGATTTAGAATCTCTAAATTTTTAAGATGAGTGGTATAATGAAACTTTTTTGAATTTTTAGAAAATAAGAATTTTTTATGAAAAATTCCCATTTTCTGGGGAAAAAATACAAAAAATGGCTTTGTTAGGTATTTTTCTTTTCTGAAAAATAAACAATTTGATTTTCAAAATTAAATTCGATTGACTATTGAAGGCGCTAGATGGGCCACAAAATTGTACTTCTCTCTCTTTCTTTAGTCGATTCATCATTTAAATGAAATAAAAAGCAGCGATGCTCAAAAAATATTAATTGGAAGCTATTCACCTTTGAATGTCCTAAGCCCTAAAAAGAGACATGGAAGGTATCTCGTTTGAAAAGCCAATTAGCATGAAGGGAATACACCATCTAAAGTAGTGGATACCCAGTCTAAACTTATTGATCGCGCTAGTTGGAAAAGAGATAAAAAAACAGAGTAAAGTTTACAAAGGACTTAGTTACTGCGGTTTAAATAAATGGCAAAGAGCTAAAAAAGAGCGGTCCGGGAAAACCGACAACGGAATTTACATTAGAGGCAACACCGTTTGCCTTTTAGTAATTGGAAATTCGATTTTTCCGAAGTTTAAAATAAGAAAAACATTAGATTACCATTAAGTAAAGTGACATTTTTTGTGGGCGGATTTCGGGAGGCCATTAGCTCTCCTTGGCGGGGGTTATGTCGTACGTAGACCGGCTGTGACATTTGGAAGCCTTGGGATGACATTTGCTCTCCCCGCTAGTGATTTATCGCGTCAGGAGAACATTGTAATTCATATCTAAGTGGCATTGTCGCTAATTACTCTTAAGGCGAAACTCTTCCGTGATAGCTTTATAATTTCGGCGAATCTTCTCCCATTTCTTTTTTCTTCCCCTGAGGCCTCTTCTTCTGTAACTCTTAAAAGGAGAAGTTGTTTAATTAGATCAGGTGGGGAGATAACTAGATCTTCTCATTTAACCGACCGCGTCTTAAACGCTTTTGACAACAAAGCCGGAAAAGTTTTATCGATGATATTTACCTCCGAAAACTTCAACCTCATCCTCTTACATTCCACCTCAACGGTTTTTCACCAGCTCCCTCCATTCAGAATTTCATTTTCAAAAAGTTTTGACATACCATAAACAATGATTAATAAAATAGCTTCCATTTTCATCCAAGTTCCAAATTTTCATTTTTCCCTAAAAATTCGAATTCCATGAAATCTCGCAATATCCTTTCTTTAGATTAATTTTCATATTTCCAAGAACATGAATACGTATTCAGTAAAACTTTCGGATTTTCACCGTTTTTAGAATTCAAAAACGAATTTTAAAATATATGCGAATAAGATAAACGTTTGGCATTAGTTTTGGAATCTAGCGAGTGGATTTATTTCCCTCATTACCATGGAAGGTGAGTGACGTCGGATTAGAGACCCGCTTCGTGTGCCAATTTAAAGGGAACCGACTTTTACAAACATTAAATACAATTTAAATATTTTAAAAAACGATTTTTCCCTTTGGTTTTTGTAAACAATGTCGCATAATGGTTTAAAATTTCATGATGAAGGGTGTGAACGTGAAATCCCCATCCGGATACACCAGTCCTCTAATTCGGTCACGGTTTTAATATTTAGGGGACGAATACGGGAGAATTTTGTGGGAATTATAAAGTAAAAGGTCTGGTGTGGTCTGGTAGTCATGGAAGTGGAACTGCCCTCCTAATGCCCTACCAAATGGTGCAAATTTGGTAAAGATCGGTTTATGATAGTTTTCGTTTATTATAGGTTAATATGGTTCATTTTCGTTTAATGTAGTTTATTAGCGCTTAATGTCGTTAATTGTCGAATTTTCGAATACTCGTTTATTATCGTTAATTGTAGATTATTATCGTTTATTGTAGATTATTATCGTTTATTGTAGATTATTGTAGTTTATTATCGTTTATGGTAGTTTATTATCGTTTATTAAAGTTTATTATCGTTCATTATCGTTCATGGTAGTTCGTTATCGTTAATTGTAGTTTATTATCGTTTATTGTAGTTTACTATCGTTCATGGTAGTTCATTACAGTTAAATGCAGTTTATTATCGATTATTGTAGATTATTATTGTTTATTTTCGTTTATTGTAGTTTAAAATCGTTTATTGTAGTTTAAAATCGTTTATTGTAGTTTATCATCGTTTATTGTAGTTTATTATCGTTCATGGTAGTTCATTATCGTTAATTGCAGTTTATTATCGTTTATTGTAGATTATTATTGTTTATTATCGTTTATTATAGTTTATTATCGTTCATTATCGTTCATAGTAGTTCATTATCGTTAATTGCAGTTTATTATCGTTTATGGTAGTTTATTATCGATTATTGTAGTTTAATATCGTTTATTGTAGTTTATCATCGTTTATTGTAGTTTATTATCGTTCATGGTAGTTCATTATCGTTAATTGCAGTTTATTATCGTTTATTGTAGATTATTATAGTTTATTATCGTTTATGGTAGTTTATTATCGTTTATTGTAGTTTAATATCGTTCATGGTAGTTCGTTATCGTTAATTGTAGTTTATTATCGTTTATTGTAGTTTATTATCGTTTATTGTAGTTTAACATTGTTAATTGTAGTTTATCATCGTTGATTTTAGTTTTTTTATAGTTTATTTTTGTTTATTGTAGTATATTGTCGCTTATTGTAGTTATTTATCGTTTATGGTAGTTCATTATCGTTAATTGTTGTTTATTATCGTTTATTGTAGATTATTATCGTTTATTATCGTTTATTGTAGTTTAACATCGTCAATTGTAGTATAACATTGTTAATTGTAGTTTATCATCGTTGATTGTAGTTTTTTTATAGTTTATTTTTGTTTATTGTAGTATATTGTCGCTTATTGTAGTTATTTATCGTTTATGGTAGTTCATTATCGATAATTGTTGTTTATTATCGTTCATTGTAGTTTATTATCGTTTATTGTAGTATAACATCGTTAATTGTAGTTTATCATCGTTTATTGTAGTTTATTGTAGTTTTTTATAGTTTATTGTAGTATTTTATCGTTTATTGTAGTTTTTTATCGTTTATTGTAGATTATTATTGTTTATTGCAGTTTATTATCGTTTATTTTAGTTTATTTTGGTTTATTCCGTGAGGCCGACCTCAATAGCCTGTTTTCCTCCGGAAATCCGCTCAATGAGCTTGAAATAAAATAAATTTTTTGACTTTTCGGGTGAATAAATGACCTAATGAATCTTTCAAATTACCAAATGTAATTGGAAATTTGTCTGAAGGCTCGGTGTATTGACGATAACGTGACCTATTCTTAATGTAAGCCATACAAATTAATAATTACAAGGGATGGATGAATAATGCAATTTATACCTTCCGCTCGGTCGGTACCGCGTGTACCCTCGCGATCGTTAATTAAATGCTATTTCCATACAGATTATAAATATTTTATCCTTTTTTATTTGACTTTTAAATCGAAAAATCGTAAACGCTGAAAAATTAAAGAGTGGAAAACGTTTTTCCTCTCTCTTACGACCCGGAAGATTTCATCCGTCGAAAATTAAATTTGTGTGATTTCCCAAGAGTGGAAGGGAGGGTCTCATTTAAATCTGCGGCTTTTCGAATGCCCCCTCCGAGTATATTTAGACTCAGAATTGGCTCGTTAAATTCTGTCAGCCACTTCGCGAAATTAAGTCGTTCCAATTGTCGAAATCTTCAAGAAGGAATTTTTTTTTTTTCTTAAGGTCTTTTTAATTGTTAAAAGAGAACATTTAATATATACATACGTGCCGTATTCAACATTTCACGAGCCTACACCAATGTTTACTTTTCGTGATCTTTCTCCCTTGGAGACGCTATAATTAAAAGCATTTTTATTTCAATCCTGATTCTTTTTTTCTTTTGAATTCTCGGAAAAAAAAGAGGAAAAAATAAAAAAGAAACGGGTAAGACACTGTTTCCCCGTTAGCCTAATTCCGAAGGAGAGCCAACTCCGCTCAATTCACTTAGTACTCCCCTGGTACTGTATAAAAAGCCCCACGGCCTCTTTTTTAACAATCCCCCTTCCTTTACCCCCTCCGGCAACACCAAAAGACTTTGTTCTATTCGAAACTATAACAACCTCCCTTTTCCTCTAACACGAAGATTTTTTGTTAATATTAAATACCTATTATTTGCCAACCAGAATATTTAGAATTAATTTTGATTTGGAACCTTTTTGCTGTAAAAATTTAAAAGAAGGGTTTAATAATAAAGGTTTTCTGGAGGTAGAAAGAAAAGGGGAATCGGGTAGGCCGACACCTCGGAGGCGAAATGGAAATGTCAAGTCGAGTGGTAAGGGAAGTGGAGACTGCTATTGGATGTTGGCTACTCTCACCCCGAAACACAATACTAAGGCTCACCCCCTTAGCACTTTCAAGAAAACCACAAGAGAGAAAAAGGTTTAAATTTCGCCTCAGCCCTTCGATTTTTTTCACGTCCTTCTAATTTTTAACTTTCGAGGTGAAAAAGCGGATGAAAGTAGTAGCATTGTTGAAAAAGTGTAATCAGGCCGACTGATTGACCATTATTGAACTTTGTTCTCATGCTGTCTACTTTTTTTCACCGCTGAAGGGGTTGCCTCGAGTATTCCACCCCCTTCCAATTACTGAAAGCCATTCTACGCCTCTTTTCCCCTTCTAATTTTTATCAGCCTTTTGTTTCTTGTACAAAGCCTAATGTAGTTGATGATTGTAATTCTCGATTTTGGCCCTCTTTTGTATAAAAGTCCATATTTCTCTTTTGGAAAAATGTTTACTCGGAAAAATTTTAAAAAAGAAATTTTTTTGCTAATTGAGGACGCTTAGTCTTGCTATATCGCATCATGTTGGATGAGACAATTAAATGGGCCGTGTAAGTGGGCGCTGTAGTGAAAAGCCTTGAGGCAATTAATCTTTAAGGGGAGGGGGACAGAGGTCGGCCATATTCGTGCGATCCGCAGATGATTTATCCGCGTCTTCCTGGACCGAACACAAATTACAAGAAGTCATCATTTTTCCTGTCCTACGTTTTAACTCTTTTCTCATTTTGCAATGTTCATAATAGTCCAGTCAATCTAAACCCGAAAAGGGCAAATAAAAAAAATAAATAAGTTATTTTGTTTATCTTCGGAAATTTGTAGGGATAGGCCCCCTGATTAACCAAAAAAAAGTCTCCTACCGAAACCCGTAGGGAAAAGTGTCTAGAGCGTTTTTAAGGAGATTTTTTTCGTTTTTTCTGCAATATCTCGAAAAGCGTTAGTCGTAGGCGAAATAATTATTAGTACAAAATTAAAGATAATTTAATTTTCTATAATTATGAGCTAATATGATTTTTTCGTATGACCAAACGTTTCTGAGCTACGAGGTTGCAAAAAAAACGGGGTTTCTATTTTGACCTCTAAAGTACATAAGACGCCATTTAATCAAAAAAGTGTACTTAATAAAAGTTGTAGAGAATTTAATAAACTTTAAAAATCAACTCTCAAAAAACAATTAACGATTAATAGGCAGGGGTGGGGGTAAATCCTTTTTTGTTTACCCCCAGGCTTAGATTGACTGGACTATAACGACTGTCGGAAAAGGAGAAATTAGATTACTTTTTGAAATTTCGGGGCTCTAAAGACCTTCCCAGAATCGATAAAGTTGAAGACCAAAAAACCGGTTTTGTCAATAAAAACCTTAGGTCGGTTTTTTCCGTCCCAGTAACCGGAATGTGTTCTAAAAATATCTTTTCCCCTTCAATATGAAATAACAGCTAAATCAGTTACTCAATGCCAGAAATGTACGCTCTGCTTAATTTTAATTACTTCGTAAATCAATTAAAAAAGGGGATGGAAAACAGTAGGAAGAAGAGGGTCCGGGTGGAGAAAAAAAGGGAAAAATTCTGTAGCGTTCGGATTTGAATCATTGCCAGACGGTAATTTTTTTTTACCGTTGCGGATGGAGGGGAAGCCCCCCCTTGATTTACAACTCGGCTGATAGGGTGATACATTGGCTGGGCGGTCAACGACAACCCTGATAAGGAATTAACTGGCAACTTCGAAATTTGTTCGGGACCCAAGTTTAAAAGAAAAATAAATTAGCATGCCCTAACTTTTAAAGTTTTTTGTTTCTTTAAGCCTTCCGCTGAGAAGTTTTACAAAAACTCTGCGCTTTTTGAGCCGAAAACCATAAATGACGGATTCTTTATGAACCTGTTGCCCTCAGGATTTTTTTTTCTTAGTTAAAATACCTCAGGAACTCGTTCTTTGTGTTTTCCCTCTGAGAGTCAAAGAAACACTTGGGATTCCGGTAAATCCTTTTTTTCCCCGACGCTTATTTTACACAATACGTCAATTCTTTTGAAGGTAAACGGTTCGAAGAAGTTTTCCGGGTGAAAAAGTTTCTGAAAATCTTTCTTGGTTTTCTGAAAATCGATCGAGGATACCACGGGTTAGCGAAAGAAAACGAAGGTTTTGGGTTTAAAGGTGTAAAAAGGTCATAAAATATTTTGTATATTGTTTTATTATTCATTGTTTTGTGCTTTAACCTTATTTGGTATGAAACAAACTAAAAATTACCTCCTCTAACCACCCCTGTACTCCCATCAACTTCATCAACCTCCCACCTAATACCCCTTACCTTCCCATCACCTCCCCCATGACCCATCTTCTGTTGTCCATCCCCTCCATAACCTCCCATACGACCCACTCACCCATCACTCCTACTCTTATTACCTCCCCACCACTCACCACCACCTACCTCCTTTACCATCCACTACCCTCACCCCCCTTCCCTTCACAATCACCCTCCAAAACCATCCCATCACCTTCCCAAACTACCCACCACCTCCCCCTCCTCAAAAGTTCAATTTTCTTTAGTAGATCAATCCTGTTTGCTCAAACCTTTTTCACCAACGAAAAACCATCATATGTCCCATTCTCTCCCACCACCTCCCATATTCTCTCCCCTTACCTTCCCAACCACCCACCACCTCACTCTACTCCTATTACCTCCACCAATACTACCACCACCACCCCTGACCTCTTTCAACTATCCTCTACCCTCCCACCCCTTTCCCAACCATCACCACGTCCAAAACATCCCATCACCTTCCCAAACACCACCACCTCCCCCTCTTCAAAGTTCAATTTTAGTCTACTAATATCACGAAGATCATCCTGTTTGCTCAAACCTTTTTCACAAACGAAAAACCATCATATGACCCATTCTCTCCCATCACCTCCCATTACCTCCCATATTCTCTCCCCTTACCTTCCCAACCACCCACCACCTCACTCTACTCCTATTACCTCCATCACCACTACCACCACCACGCCTGACTCCTTCAACATCCTCTGTCTCCTCCACCCCTTCCCCACCATCACCACGTCCCAAACCATCCCATCACCTTCCCAAACTACCCACCACCTCCCCCTCCTCAAAAGTTCAATTTTAGTTAGTAGATCAATCCTGTTTGCTCAAACCTTTTTCACAAACGAAAAACCATCATATGACCCATTCTCTCTCCATTACCTCCATATTCTCTCCCCTTACCTTCGCAACCACCCACCACCTCACTCTACTCCTATTACCCTCCACTCAATACTACACCACCACCACCACACCCTGACCTCCTTCAACATCCTCTGCCTCCACCCCTTCCCCAACCATCACCACGTCCAAAACATCCCATCACCTTCCCAAACCACCCACCACCTCCCCCTCTTCAAAAGTTCAATTTTAGTTTACTTAATATCAACGAAGATCAATCCTGTTCCCTCAAACCTTTTTCACACCAACGAAAACGACATATGACCATTCTCTCCATCACCTCCCATTACCTCCCATATTCTCTCCCTTACCTTCCCAACCACCAACCACCTCACTCTACTCCTATGACCTCATCATACTACTCACCACCACCAAACCCCCCTGACCTCCTTCAACATCACTCTTCCTCCCACCCTTCCCAACCATCACCACGTCCAAACCATCCCATCACCTTCCCAACTCACTCCACCACCCTCCCCCTCCTCAAAAGTTCAATTTATATTAGTAGATCAATCCGTTTGCTCAAACCTTTTTCACCAACACTACTAAAAACGAAAATTTTCAAAATTAATATTAACGGCGACTCACGCAACGTTGTTTTATTGCATGCCAACAAGTGTGAAATTAATTAAAACCGGACAGAGAGAATAAAAAGCGGTTTCTATAGAGAAAAAAAAAAGGCTCGAATATTAATGTCTAGCAGGGAAAAAAATGAAAATGGGATTCCTATTCAGAGGAATTATAAAAAAACGAGAAGAGGTCGTAAGTTTCTAAATGAAACCATGTGAGAGGAAAAGCCCTCTTGCCCGTTGCATTGTTTAGCTAAAGACCGACAGAGGGTAATTTGTGAGTAGTTAGGAACGGGATGAATATAACGGGCCGTTGAATAGAAAAGAGAGGAAACGAAGAAAAGGGGTGAGGGGCGTAGAGAAAAAAAGACGTGGAAAATTGTTAGGGAAGAAAAAGGTGGTGGTAAAACGTAGAGGGGTTTGGCTTACCGTGACCCAGGGGCCCCCCAAGATATATGTTTCATTCTCCAGCTCGGCAATGATTTACTGCATGTTTATTTAGTATTTCATGCCAAGTAATTTAAATTTATGATCGGAGAGACTCACTCCGCTAACTTTTGCTCGAATAATTATTTCTATTGATCCACCATTCTGTAGGCAGTACATTTTTTTATCAACCCTCTTGCATTATTAAAAAAATTAATTTATTGTATAAGTAAATACTCTTGCTTATTCTGGAAATTTTTCATATTTACTTAAACATAAAAAAACCCCTAAAAGGCCTACTCAATGGCCTCCTCCGTTAGGCCTAAACAATTGCCTCCGTGAGGCCTACCTAAGACGTCCGTGAGGCCTACCTTATAGCCTCCGTGAGGACTACCTTATAGCCTCCGTGAGACCTACCTTATAGCCTCCGTGAGGCCTACCTAATAGCCTCCGTGAGGCCTACCTAAGATCTCCGTGAGGCCTACCTAATAGCCTCCGTGAGGCCTACCTTATAGCCTCCGTGAGGACTACCTAATACCTCCGCGAGGCCTACCTAAGAGCCTCCGTGAGGCCTACCTAAGAGCCTCCGTGAGGCCTACCTAAGAGCCTCCGCGAGGCCTACCTTATAGCCTCCGTGAGGCCTACCTAAGAGCCTCCGTGAGGCCTACCTTATAGCCTCCGTGAGGCCTACCTAAGAGCCTCCGCGAGGCCTACCTTATAGCCTCCGTGAGGCCTACCTAAGAGCCTCCGTGAGGCCTACCTTATAGCCTCCGTGAGGCCTACCTTATAGCCTCCGTGAGGCCTACCTAAGAGCCTCCGCGAGGCCTACCTTATAGCCTCCGTGAGGCCTACCTAAGAGCCTCCGTGAGGCCTACCTTATAGCCTCCGTGAGGCCTACCTAAGAGCCTCCGCGAGGCCTACCTTATAGCCTCCGCGAGGCCTACCTTATAGCCTCCGCGAGGCCTACCTTATAGCCTCCGCGAGGCCTACCTAAGAGCCTCCGTGAGGCTTACCTTATAGCCTCCGTGAGGCCTACCTTATAGCCTCCGTGAGGCCTACCTTATAGCCTCCGTGAGGCCTACCTAAGAGCCTCCGCGAGGCCTACCTTATAGCCTCCGTGAGGCCTACCTAAGAGCCTCCGCGAGGCCTACCTTATAGCCTCCGTGAGGCCTACCTAAGAGCCTCCGCGAGGCCTACCTTATAGCCTCCGTGAAGCCTACCTAAGAGCCTCCGTGAGGCCTACCTAAGAGCCTCCGTGAGGCCTACCTTATAGCCTCCGTGAGGCCTAAGTAATAGCTTCCATGAGGGCTACTCAATAGCTCTCAGTTTTGTAGTTAAAAGAATAAAACGAAATGTGTGATAAAGATTTTAAAAAATCTGTTCCTCCCTGAAGATTCGGAGGGAAGAGAGAAAAAAACAATTTCCTTTAAAGGGCGCGATGGAGATCGTGAGCTATAGCGGGCGTTCGGGGAAACGGTTTCCCCGTTCGGGAAGGGAGAAAGGCGGGAAGGCCGTTTCTTCGGCACACTTCATTACACAAGAGGGCCTCGAAAACGGGGGCGGCCGCCCTTCTCGTAAACCTAAAAACCCCGTTTCGCCCCCCTGAAATCTGTTCGAGGCTTCAAAGAACAAGGAATAACAGTTATCCCGACGGCGAATTTTCAATCCGTACGGATTTAAGAGAAAGAAAAAAAGATTTTTTTTTTTTTTTTTTTTAATTCAAGGTAAAGTTTTGGTAGTGGAGGGCAATTGGAGGCGAATGTAATACTCTCGCTTATTCCAGAAATTTTCCATATTTACTTATTCCGTAAGGCGAACCTCAATAGTCTCCGGGAGGCCAAACGCAATAACCTACGTGAAGCTAAACTCAATAGTCTCCGTGAGGCCGACCTCAATAGCTTCCATGAGGCCGACCTGAATAGCCTCCGTGAGGCCGAACTCAATAACCTCCGGGTGGCAAAACGCTATAGCCTCCTTGAACCCAAAAGCTATAGACTCCGGAAGGCCAGACGCTATAGCCTCCGTGAGGCCGACTTTAATATCCTCCGTGAGGCCGACTTTAATAGCCTCCATGAGGCCGACCTCAATAACCTCCTTGAGGCCAAACGCAATAACCTCCGTGAGGCCGACCTCAATAGCTTCCATGAGGCCGACCTGAATAGCCTCCGTGAGGCCGAACTCAATAACCTCCGGGTGGCAAAACGCTATAGCCTCCGTGAGGCCGACCTCAATAGCTTCCATGAGGCCGAAATGAATAGCCTCCGTGAGGCCGAACTCAATAACCTCCGGGAGGCCAAACGCTATAGCCTCCTTGAACCCAAAAGCTATAGACTCCGGAAGGCCAGACGCTATAGCCTCCGTGAGGCCGACTTCAATAGCCTCCGTGAGGCCGACCTCAATAACCTCCTTGAGGCCAAACGCAATAACCTCCGTGAGGCCGACCTCAATAGAATCCGTGAGGCCGACCTCAATAGCCTCAGCGAGGCCGACATCAATACCTCCGTGAGGCCACACTCAATAGCCTCTGGAAGGCCAGACGCTATAGCCTCTGTGAGGCCGACCTCAACAACCTCCGTGAGGCCAAACTCAATAGCCTCCGGGAGGCCAAACGCTATAGCCTCCGAAAGGCCAGACGCCATAGCCTCCATGTGGCCGACCTCAATAGCCTCCGTGAGGCCGACCTCAATAACCTCCGGGAGGCCAAACTCAATAGCCTCCGGGAGGCCAAACGCTATAGCCTCCGGAAGGCCAGTCGCTATAATCTCCGTGAGACCAAACTCAATAGCCTCCGTGAGGTCGGCCTCACACAGAATAAACCAAAACGTATTGTCCAGCCAGACCTTATGATTCACGATATTTTTCTTCACAACTTGAACGGAAAGGAGTTTTATTTTATGTGTACAAAGGGTTGGAACCGGTATATTTAGACAACGAAAAAAAGGTATAGTATTTTATAATTCTCCCCCGCAAAAGCTTTTATTTGCTTCAGTTTCACAAAGACAAACTGTTTACTGATATTATAAATTCATGAAGGGGCAAAATTAAATGGAGGGTCTAATGCTTTGTCCTCTGAAACGCTTGCGGGGTTCATAATAGGAGGGGATCGACGTTTTTTAACGTTTACACATTAGTGTCCAAATTTATGGCTTTTACAGACTGATAGCTTTTCATATATATAAAAAAAGGCCCGTTTTTTTGTTTATTAAAGCCTCATGAGATTCGCCTTTTTTAATTAAACATATGTCGGGATGCAATAACTCAAAAGAGGAAGCGATCGGGTGGATGAGGATGCCAGGACCTTTGGGAGGTCGCATATGGGAAAGTTTTAGTACCCGGAGTCATATTTTATTTAAACGCGGAACAGTTTTTCTCCCGAGAGGGCAAGACGTGATTTGGAAGTTGAGGATCAAAAAACACGGGACCGTGGGGCGCGTAAGCCTCGAAAGACTCCGGCAATCCATCCTCGAAACTTTTAACCTAAGAAAACCCCTTGCGCCCATCCCTCTCCCTACTCGCTAAAAGCTTAGAGTTAATCGTGATTAATGAGCGTGTTGCGTTTTCTCAGTACGAGGCAAAAAAACGAACACAAATAAATCTGGCCACCAACCCCAATAGCCTGCAGTTGAGTATTCAAGGAATCAGGCATACCTATCCATTTTCCTAGCTAAAAAGGGTCCGCAGTGTAAAAAAATCTAGTCTAAAGGGCCCCTAATTTACAAAAATCAAGCTAAAAAAGGCTCTAGTGTTCAAAAAGGATAAAAACTCAAGATGAAAATGGCCCCTAGTGTGAAAATGTAGTCAAAAGAGCCCCTGATGTCCAAAAACTAAGCTAAAAAGGCCCCTAGTCTCACAAAAAAGAACCTAGACCCTTATGTCCAAAAACCAAGCTAAAAATAGCACCTGTTGTACAAAAAAAAAATCTAGTCAAAAGAGCTCCTAAAAAATCAAGATAAAAAGGGCCCCTAGTGTACAAACGGATAAAAAAACGTTAAAAAGGGCCCCTAGTGTGAAAATCAAGTCAAAAGAGCCCCTAATGTTCAAAAGCCAAGCTAAAAAGGTTCCCTAGTGTACAAAAAAGGATAAAAAATCAAGCTAAAAAGGGGCCTTAGTTACCAAAAATGATCAAAAACCAAGCTGAAAAGGGCCCCTAGTGTGACAAAAAGTCAAACTAGCCCCTAATGTGGAAAAACCAAGCTAAAAATGGCCCCTAGTGTACAAAAAGGATTTTTAAAAAATCATGCTAAAAAGTGGCCCTAGTGTCTGAAAATGATCAAAAACCAAGCTAAAAAGGGCCCCTAGTGTCTAAAAATAATCAAAAACCAAGCTAAAAAGGGCCCCTAGTGTGACAAAAAATCTACCTAGCCCCTAATGTTGAAAAACCAAGCTAAAAAGGGCCCCTAGTGTGACAAAAAATCTACCTAGCCCCTAATGTTGAAAAACCAAGCCAAAAAGGGCCCCTAGTGTCCAAAAATAATCAAAAACCAAGCTAAAAAGGGCCCCTAGTGTGACAAAAAATCTACCTAGCGCCTTATGTTGAAAAACCAGCTAAAAAGGCCCTAGTGTCCAAAAATAATCAAAAACCAAGCTTAAAAGGGCCCCTAGTGTGACAAAAAATCTACCTAGCCCCTAATGTTGAAAAACCAAGCCAAAAAGGGCCCCTAGTGTCCAAAAATAATCAAAAACCAAGCTAAAAAGGACCCCTAGTGTGACAAAAATCTACCTATCCCCTAATGTTGAAGAACCAAGCTAAAAAGGGCCCCTAGTGTCCAAAAATAATCAAAAACCAAGCTAAAAAGGGCCCCTAGTGTGATGAAAAATCTACCTAGCGCCTAATGTTGAAAAACCAAGCTAAAAAGGGCCCCTAGTGTACAAAAATACCTAAAAGTCAAGCTAAAAAGAGCCATATTGGTCGCAAAAATAATACCAGGCAGGTATCCTAAAATTGTCAGTTTTCTAAAGTTTTTTAAAATGCTAAAGAGAGAATGGGACCCATGTACGTGCTTCAAATATAAATTTTACCCTTTTCGTATTTACATGCTAAACGTCATCATCCTGAAGACCCACCCAAACAAATGATCCACGCTCGTAATACCTCACAATTTCCAACTGCCTATATTTTAAAAATAAAAAGATGCTAAAAAAGGTTCTATTGACTTATGAAAAATTAAAATTCTATAGAATGTGAATAGAAAGGATAATTTTGTTGGAGAATGAAACAAAACACTACAAATGATGTATTTATTCTGTGAATATGTCGAATTTATTGAATACTGGACGTTGAATATTGAAATCGATAAATGACGTCGCATATATATATTTTAAATGAAATAAATTAGAATTAAATGTTGCAGAACCTCCTATGCTTTATACTCATCTAAAACTTTCGTTTGGTTCCTCTGGGGTTGTGAGCGCTCCATGCGGCGTCTAAGGAACTATTCTAAAAGAGATTCGCACATGAGGAGTAAACAGAGGCCCCTGTCTTTGGAGGAGGTCCAATCAAATTCGACTCGTCCTGAAGGATTCAGGGACTGGATGAAACTTTTACTCTGTCCGTGATAGACTCCTCTAACAGCAGCCATTCCATTTTTGGCGAAATCGTCGAGAAAATTGGCCAGGCTGAGAGATAAAGAATCTCCGATTTGAGTTTGAGGGTGAGAGAAGAGTAGACCTCCTGTCCCTGAATTCATCAAGAAAAGGGGAGTGGCTAAGAGATAAGGAATCTCCGAGTTGAGTTTGACGGTGTGGGAAGAGTAGAAGGGGCCTCTTGTCCCAGAATTCATCAAGAAAAGGGACGTGGCTGAGAGATAAGGATTCTCCGAGTTGAGTTTGACGGTGTGGGAAGATTAGAAGGGGCCTCCTGTCCCAGAATTCATCAAGAAAAGGGGCGTGGCTGAGAGATAAGGAATCTCCAAGTTGAGTTTGACGGTGAGGGAAGAGTAGAAGGGGCCTCTTGTCCCAGAATTCATCAAGAAAAGGGGCGTGGCTGAGAGATAAGGAATCTCCGAGTTGAGTTTAACGGTGAGGGAAGAGTAAAAGAGGCCTCCTGTCCCAGAATTCGTCAAGAATAGGTGAGGTTTTTGTCACCTCATATCATTTTTTATAGCAGGAATTGACAGCTTCCTCTACTAAGGAAGCAATGAATAAATTCGATATTCCAATATGGCGATTTTTCATAAAGTGAGCTTTAATAATTTTAAACCGTGGGAAAAAAGATCCCGAAAGAATCAATCACCCCCATAACATAATAGCGGTTTGTTAAGATAGGGAGGGACAATTTGGCTCGGTCGGAACGCTACAAATCGAAAACCGGGGATCCGATTAATGGGCCGATTGTTCCGCCGAATCGTCCTTCCATTCGCATCTGATTTATAGATCAAAACATTTTTCCTACGCATCTTCTCGAAAAGGTTTTCGATATAGGGTTTAATCCAAAAAAGAGCAATTTGAACGTTGAAAAGAATAATTGCAGCTAAAGAAATTGCCTTAACGAGTGAAGAAAGTGGCTTCCTGACCTAGTTCGGACTGGCTATTAACTGCGACCGGATCGTTACTTGGAACCGCTTAAATCAATTAACTGATCCGTGTAACCTCAATCCTTAATTCCCTATAATACGCCCCACCTAAATAATCATCAATAACATTAGCCGAATTGACTCTGGAGGGGAAAAAAAGGGCTTCAAAATGAAAAACCGAAAGGTAAACTGACCCCGGATAACTTTTAACACGCAGCCACGGTTAAAAACCGCAAACTAACGAACCCTCCACACCCCTCGCCTTCGACCACCTCGTCCGTTTAAAACCACCTCCTGCTACATCGACGTTTATTAAATCAACCGGAAAAATCGTTCTAATGAAATCGGCTTCCGTTTGAACCGAGGCATTCCTCGGGAAAGCTATGCGATCCGTAAGAAAATTTACTTTTTTTAGTGCGAACACGTGGTTTTTCAAAAACGAACTTTTTTGTTACGAAATCCGGCATCCAGCACTCACAACTATAGGTTATATTGACCTTATCAACCCTAGAATGATAATCCTATTTAGTAGGCGCTTATTGCTAAACCCTCGTCATTTTGACGACTACTGTTTTTTAGGCCGATTTTTATGATTTTTGATTAGCAACTTAAAGCAAAAATTTTTTATTGTCCTTAATTAAGACGGGAAGAAATAAAGCACAATGCCGTTTGAATTTTTTCTCTACGATGAAAAATAGATTTTTAATGATTTTTATTTTAAATAATGGAAAGACGCTTTGATACCACGCTGATAACAGGAAGATTCTCTTACGTCATAGCACCACAAGCTATTGAGACCGCATCATTATTTAAAACCGGGGGAACCTCCTCGTCATACAGAAATTAACGACCGCATCTTCGGTTATCCGGGGTAAATTGGAAGAATTCGACCTTAACAAATCCAATCCGAAGAGATTTCGACATTTCAGTATAGTTATACTTATATTAATCTATGTTTCAGTAGGACGCGTGGGTAAACAATATATGAAATGTGGTTAACCTGACGCTAATGTAGCCACGAGGGGAACCATAGACACACACAAAAAAAAAGCTGTGTAAGGCTCCGAGGGGGGAAGATTCAGACTATGGCCGATTGGTAGCGGTGGTTATCTGATCTCATGACGTCACACCCCCAAAATGCTATTTTTTGAAACCTCCCAGAAATTACGAAATAATTAATTAAATTAAAAATTAATTATTGAATATTTGAAGTTTTTAACATTTTAAATGCTTATTTTTAGACCTACTTTATCGGAAAAATAGGTTTGTTTAAGAACTTTTTGACCCACTTTAGTTGCTAATTACAAGTGCCTTAATTAAGAACTGCACGGGAAACCAGTTACTAATCACTCAGAAAAGGAATAGAAGGGGTGGTGGTAACTGAAAATCCCCACCCATTAGCCTTTTTCGAAGAAAATATGCACATAGTCGTAAAAAATACGAGGGTTTAGTATTGAAGGGATAAATACAAAATAAAAGGTCATAAAATGAGCCAGAAAGTTTATTAGCAATTTAACCAACTCATCAAGCAGTTTGGAAGCTTTCCATAGTCAAAGTAGACCGTTTTTCTCTAAACTTTTCAGTCATACAAAAAAAACTGTATAATTTGACCATCAATAGTTTCCAAACGGATAGGCTAAATTAGACATTTATTAACGGATTTTATGTCAATTTTTACGGCCTTTTATTTTGTACTTAGTGATTAAGTCGCTAGAACCTATAGTTTTGAAGATAAACTCAAATAACTTTTAAAAAGTCCATAATTTGATCTTTTTTTGCGATTTTTTCGATGTTCCGAACACATTTTCTGTCAGAAAACCGCAGATTTGTAATCAGCGATCCAAAATACATTAAGAAGTGTATAAATTGTTTCTGAATAACGTTTCGCACAAGCTAGTGCACCAGTCACCGATGTCGACTTATGGGTGAAAAAAAGAGGAAGATTTTTATCAAATTATTGTTATTAGAGAGGGAATTCGAGGATGGCGGAAGACCGGAGGCGGTATTGAATCTTATAATTGAATGAGAAAGGCGAGGGTTGGTTTTCCCCGCGAACCTCCCTTCCCATTTCTCCGCGTAACAATAACCCAATCCAACGTCTTAATTCGATTGTACCTCTGGGTCACATTTGTCTCAAACAAACGCCCACGTTCCTTAAGATTCTCAGACGCCCCTCTACGATCTTTAAAAGCGAGTTCATGACGTTTCGCGCTCCAAGTCTAAATTTATTCGTGTTTTGGGACTAAATAAATTGAATGAAGCAAAATGCTACGTTTTTCAACCGAGTATCCCACTTCTGATGTTAAATTTTTTTTATCATATCCTCAGGGGATTGAGGTAAGGAGATCCTGAAATTAAAAAATAGGGAACAAGATTATTGATGGGGTCAAAATTGGTCTGATTATGTATAGAATCGTAAGGAAAATTCTCTTTTAAAGAATTTTCGATATTAAAAAAAGGCTCTGGAAAATGACATGTCAAGGATAGAAGCTCACGTGTCAAGAAGTAAATATTTTCGTGTTTCGGATGTAGCGAACGTCACGTTGTCACTTTCTTTGATTTACAAAGAATCATTTATCGGATGTCTGAGAAAAAGGAAGGTTTCCTTTCAGAGGTAAGAAAGAAAAAAAAAATTCAATCCGTTTAAATTATTCTATCATTCTGCAGGTTGTCTAAAATGGATAATCTATTACATAGAGCATTTCCAAAATTATATTATATATAATATACTGAAGGGCCCTTAATTTTTGACTTTTTAGGTACACTAAGGGCCCTTTAAACTTGATTTTGTTCTTTTATTATGAAAAGGGAGCTTTTTAGCTTTATTTTGGACCTTTTTTTTTATACTTAAAGCCTTTTTAACAATATATTGTTCCTTAATGAAAAAAATGTCCTTTTAAGCTTGATATTTGACCCTTTTTGGGCACTAGGGATCGTTTAAACAAGATGTTGTTCCTTTATGATAAAAAGGGCCCCTTTTAGCTTGATTTCTAATCCTTTTTGGGCACTCGAAGCCTTTTTAACAAGATTTTTTTCCTTGACTATGAAAAGAGGGCGTTTTTAACTTTATCTCTTTTTTTGACCTTTTTAACCAGTTTTTGTTCCTTAACCACAAAAATGTCCTTTTTAGCTTGATTTTTGACCTTTTTTCGGCACTAGGGAACCTCAAAATGTTGCTCCTTTCAGACAAAAAGGCTTTAGCTTGAGTTATAATACTTTTTGGCAGGGTTAGAATTTAATGATTATTTTGCTCATTTTTTCGCTCAACTCATTTTTTAATAGTTAAATATTGCTCAAAAAATAATGATTATTTTATGAGTAATTGGAATTGCTCAAAAAATAATGATTATTTCATGAGTAATATGAATTGCTCCAAATATAATGATTATTTGGTGAGTAATATATATTGCTCAAAAAATAATCGTTATTTCGTGAGTAATATAAATCGCTCCTAAAATAAAAGTTATTTTTTGAGCGATATTTTTTTCCTCAAAAATAAAACTCAAAACGCTCTAGCTCCTGAACTATGGCACCTAGAGACCTGCCGCTAGTCTCGTTGGATTCTGCGTCCAAAATACTACAAGATAGGATCAAAATAATCCATAAAAAAAAATTCAAAATTCCCAAGGTAATGGGAGCGAAGATGAGAAAGCTCATGTTACGGGGCGATATTTTATCGCCGAAAATAAAACTCAAAACGCTCTAGCTCCTGAACTATAGCACCTAGAGACCTGCCGCTAGTCTCGTTGGATTCAGCGTTCAAAATACTTTAAAATATATATACATATAAATAAATAAATATTAATGTCACCGACTTATTTTTTGCACAAAACACTACAAGATAGGATCAAAATAATCCATAAAAAAAATTCCAAATTTAGGACTTCTCTTCCATCAATGCAATTTGACTAATTAAAACACGAAATTTCACACAAATTTTATTATTTCCTTAAAGAAGGACTCTAAAGAAGTCCTCGGAGCCATGTCACGTGATTAAGGTTTTATCTAGGAACGCGGTTGCGTTCCGCCCGCAAACCCCGAAATTTCTTATCTATAATAATCAATATTACATATATTATATTGGCATGTTTATAGTAATGCTTTATTTCAGTTTTTCAAAACGGCATTTCGTGTTCCCACAAACAAATAGGTATTAGAAATAAGGATTAACTCAGTCTCATTCTTATCTTTTAACTAGGACTTTAGAGATTAATAAAGAGTGGAAAGTGAATAATGTTCAGTTGATTCCCAATCTCCGTCTAGAAACAACGACATGGGGAGAAAAAAAAAAACGAAGCGATTCGTAAGGCGTTCCTATACGATTCACAAACCAACATAAGCAAATGTAAAAATTGCTCAGCTACTTACTCCGGCTCTTACGTTACAAACTTGCAGCGGCATTTAATAAAAAAACACCAAGAACTATACGACGCGATTGCGAGTGAAGACGACGAGGAGAGACCCTCCAAAAGGAAATTTCAAGTTGAATTTAGTGAGGAAGAAGTTAAAAACGCGTGTATCCGAGCAGTTACTGTTGAAGGTAAACCGTTATCATATTTAGACGATGTTTCTTTTAGGACGTTTTCAGAGCCTATCTTCAAAGGTTTAAATATGACCATAATTAATTCCCACAACATATCGCCACTTTTGGACGATAAATACAACAATTTTATTGAAAAAATTAAAAATAAAGTTTCTGGGAAATTGATTTCGTTGAAAATCGATTCTGCGTCGAGGCACTCTACTCAATTTTTCTGTATAAACATGCAAGTCATCCGTAGGTCCCAAATCCAAATTTACACTTTGGGAGTAGTTACCATGAAAGATCGGCTCACTGCAGAAAACCTTAGGAATGAAATCGAAGAGGTGCTAAAGCGGTATAGCATTGATTTGCAACAAATATTTTCCATCACAAGTGATAATGGCCGCAATATGATAAAAACAACGGAAATTCTCGGAGACTTTTTGGACGACGAAGAAGATGAATGTGAATACGACATCGAAGCTAAATTACAAATAGGGAAGATACAATGTGTTCGCTGTGCCGCTCACACTCTACAATTAGCCGTGTACGATTTTTTTAAGGACTCTTCGATGATAGAAATTATTTCCAAAGTAAGGGACACAGTTAAAAAAATAAGAGCCCCAAATAACATAGTTGAAATCGACAGGATTGGATTGAGAAAACCAAAATTAGATGTGCCAACTAGATGGAACAGTACATTCGATATGATAATTTCGTTTAAACAACTAAAACAGTTCATTATCGAAAAATGTGATTATAATTTTGATGAGACGTTTTACACAACTATTGATGATATTATCACATTATTAAGCCCCATTAAAAAAGCTACGCTTTTGCTCCAACAGCAGCAACTCCCTTTGGGGGAATTCATTAAAGTATGGTGGGTGCTTCGGGCCGAAGTAGAGGCTCTAAACAATAATAGCTTAAAATTTCGATTGACATCAGCATTGACGGAAAGAGAAAAAATGTTGCTCGAGAACGATACGGTTTTGGCAGCGATATATTTGGATCCTCGGTTTAAAAAACTGATGCCATCGGAAAAAATTTCATCAACAAAAGAATTCATTAAAACAACGGCAAGAAAAGTGTTGAACGTTCGTCAACGCACTGATACCTCCTCGACCTCAAAACAACAAAACAAAGATACCTCCTCTACCTCCATCTCGACTTCAAAAGTTTCAGTACCTTCAGAATCGCATTCAACTTCCGTCACTGCCGAAATTCATCGTGTCGAATCATTGGCAGAATTAGAAGAATCTACTTCTGATTCTTTACTAGAGTCATTTTTAAAGAAAATAGGCCCTTCATCCCAAGAGTCTGAATCAGAGGATACTTCATCTTTCATTAATGGCGAATTCGCCGAAGCCGTTCGAGAGATCGAGTCATTTGATCCGAAAAAAATTAAATTAAATTTAAATACTGATATAATCAAATTTTGGGAAGAAATGAAATACTCCTACCCTTTTCTTTCGGTGGTAGCTTTAGTTATACAGGCAGTGCCAGCCACACAGGTTTCGGTCGAACGAGTTTTTTCATCCGTGAGATATGTCATGAACGACTATCGTACTAGATTAAATGAAAACTATTTCGAAAAAATAATGTTGCTTAAATTAAATAACCAATGAATAATTTTGGTGTGTCAAATATTTAATAAGCTATTACTTTTCAAACGTTTTTTGTGTTAAATTTTAAAAAGCGATTACTTTTCAAACCTTTTTTTTGTGTTAAATTTTAAAAAGCGATTACTTTTCAAACCTTTTTTTATGTTAAATTTTAATAAGCTTTTCAAACCTTTTTTTTGTGTTAAATTTTAAAAAGCGATTACTTTTCAAACCTTTTTTTATGTTAAATTTTAATAAGCTTTTCAAACCTGTTAAATTTTAAAGAGCGTTTACTTTTCAAACCTTTTTTTGTGTTAAATTTTAATAAGCTATTACTCTTCAAACCTTTTTTGTGTTAAAATTTTTCAAAGTTACAATTTTTATTCTTTGATTTATTAAATGTCTACGTATTGTAAATTTTTCTTAAAATTGTTCATAGTTCAAATATATATTTTTTTTTTATTTATTAAATGAAAGTACCTAAGTATAGGTACATATTATGAATTTTTCTATTAAGCATACCTATCCGTTTATATTATCTAAAAGCGAGTTTGTTTTTTTAATTTCCTATCATATATCCCGGGGATTTCTGTTTTATTTTATTTTATTTATTTATTTTTTTCTTCTTCCTAGAAAGAACGCTGAATCCAACGAGACTAGCGGCAGGTCTCTAGGTGCCATAGTTCAGGAGCTAGAGCGTTTTGAGTTTTATTTTCGGCGATAAAATATCGCCTCGTAACATGAGCTTTCTCATCTTCGCTCCCATTACCTTGGGAATTTTGAATTTTTTTTTATGGATTATTTTGATCCTATCTTGTAGTATTTTGGACGCAGAATCCAACGAGACTAGCGGCAGGTCTCTAGGTGCCATAGTTCAGGAGCTAGAGCGTTTTGAGTTTTATTTTTGAGGAAAAAAATATCGCTCAAAAAATAACTATTATTTTAGGAGCGATTTATATTACTCACGAAATAACGATTATTTTTTGAGCAATATATATTACTCACCAAATAATCATTATATTTGGAGAAATTCATATTACTCATGAAATAATCATTATTTTTTGAGCAATTCCAATTACTCATAAAATAATCATTATTTTTTGAGCAATATTTAACTATTAAAAAATGAGTTGAGCGAAAAAATGAGCAAAATAATCATTAAATTCCATTCCGTCCAGGGTTTGTGAAGATCTATCCACTTCTGTCGTTTGAGATTCGACCGTTTTTCATTGATTATAATAGTTTGTGTTCAGCAACAACGAGCTGCACACTGTACCATCTTTATGCAGCGAATGCTTTACACCTGAAATAATTAAGCATATTATAAAACCTGAGGAGATTATTTTACAAATAAAGATGGTTTGATGCATTTGAGTGCAAATTGAGAATCATCAACCATTTTAAGGGCCGGCTTCTTGGATTTTTAATCATCGACACAACTCGAGAAGCAATAGAGGTTTTTCAGCTCTTACTCGACCGATCGACTTGAAATTTTAAGAGCTTTTTCACATTGAATGAAAAAGTAGCTACCTATACTCAATAAAAATTCGGTGCAGAATTTTTTTTTTTTTTTTTTTAAGCCTACAACTTTGGTGTACATAATACAGTTCATATCTTGCCTTTTAAATTACTCGTAATATTTTATATAAACGGTAAAAATAAAAAAAATACCTGATTAGGGAATAATTTCAACAATTTCGATGACATAATAAAAACAAGTGTAATCCTTCACTGGGTGGCTTCGTAGTTGGAAATAAAAAGAAATTAAATAAGGATATTTTAATTTATGATAAGAGACCTTAAAAAGTGGTCCACGTGGAGTCCATTACGATAAGGACAACAAAAACAAAATAAAACAATAAAAATTTATTTTTCCTTAAAACACACAAAAGTAGTTCAATAAAAAAAGATGACCATAAATCGGTTCATGAAATTTAAAATTAATCAATTAAAAAGTGAATTTAACAGCAGGATTGGCAACACTGTCTCAAGTTGGCGGGATAACAATCGGAAGGTTAAATCAAAGAATTGTTTTGTTTTTACTTTTTAGTAACTTCAAAGTGTCCTATATTTTATTTTATTATAATTATAAAGTGAAAATGACGGTTTAAATATTTTATGTATTCAATTTTTTGTACATAGGTGAGGTACACTTTTCGTTATTTATTTAAAAAATACCTTCCCTTAAGGCTTTTTTCCTACCACTGGCCTTTTACACTCAAGATCAGCTTGTCGTCGTGCAAAAAAAAACTCTTACCACCCACTCTAATATAATGTCTTACTGACGAATCATCATCATACCAACATGTTTATCGACGACACCACTCATCACATAATATAGATTCTTATTTTGATGTACCTACTGTTTTCAGAGTTTTTTTCCTGAGTCTCGTTGGAAGAGGACGACCTCGACGTAATAAGAGGAGCGAAGAGGATTCGGCGAACCGACGAAATCGAGATGAGTCCGCAGGCGAATCGGTGAATAAATCGATTTCAACGTCCGATAGCAGTGATGGGTTCCGAATTCAGAGGACAGTTCAGGTTCGTTTCATCAACCTTCCGGATGGATCTCGTTTCATGGTATGTTTACAGAAATGGATACGAAGAAGAGTGTGAAAAAGAAGCGAGAATTGAATACTGAGCGAAACGCTTTTAGACATAGAACGGCACACAATTACGCTCTTGTGAGCGAACACGTAAGTTATTAATTATTTGCTATATTGAAATTTATAGTTATCAAATTATTAAATTATTTATTATGATTATTTTGTGTTCTAATATTTTTCCACTCTTTAACAGACTTTATGGGAGCGATAAAGTGCAGAAAATGTCAATATCAAGACTAGAAGAAGTTCAAGTTATTGGTTTGGATACTCGCTCTAAAGAATACATACTAGAACCAATTTGCCAGATGAGCTTCATGAGTTGACGAGAACTATGCATGGGATATCGTAATCGAAGTCGCTGGAGCTTTAGGGTCCTCAAGTAAAACTATAAGGAGTGAGATTGAATTAGAGATAATTGAAAAGGTTCCGTTGCCCCCCCGCAAGAGCAAGCCGTCTGGACCAGCCCACTCGTCAAAAACTTTGAGGTGAGTCAAAAAATATACTGAAAAAAATTGTGTTCACATCCTTTTATGTTTAGAATGAGGAAATGTCTTCTTATGGACTTATAAAAGAAGAGATTGAAGAGATTGAAGAAAAAAAAATGGTCGTTTTGAACCGAGGGATCAAACAATGCCGACATCCAACTTTGATATTTATACGAAAAGTCAGTAGTCGGACCGAAAAAAAAAAAAAAAAAAAAAAAAAAGGGAAAAAAAATAGGGAAAAAAATAAACGGAAGAGGGCGAAGCACATGCGGCGCTTCGTGGAGGTTCTCAAAGATTTCAGATATTAAATGACATGTGAGCGATATGAAGGAGAAAGCCGAAGAAAAAAAGTCACTCCCGCACTCAAGGCCCTTAACGTTGTCTGTCACCCCGTTTCCTCAGTTTAACAAGACCCCGTTATCGTTCCCTAAAAAGTGCTCAAGTGATGCTGGCGGAAAATCATGGAAGATTGGGGCACATCATCAAAAAAGAGGTTAACTTTCCAATACCAAAAAGATAGTGTTGGACGACCGAAAAATTATTAAGAATATTAAGGGCAGTCAAATATTTGTATATTTATAACAGGAAGAACCACAGAAAGAAAAACAGATTTTCACATTATCCAGGTCCATCCAATTTTATTTTTTATTAAATCAAGGCAAATTTCATTTTTTAAAGTTGTATTTGTACATAATCAAATTTCACACTTTTTTTTTTTTTTTTAAATTTTGTGTTCTTAGCATTTTAAATTTATTGTAAAAATAAATAAACCATTTGAAATTAAGTTTTGTGACTCATTATTGTATGCTTGAAATTTTAGCCAAAGAGTATTGTGAAGGGTATCCGGATAATAAAATGGATCATAACCACAATATATATAAAAGTTCTAACCACATAAAAACCAAATCCACCATCCAAAACCACTGAACATCATAACGAGTCCAAGCCTCACAAAAATTATTAAATTGTTTGTTCGAAAATTTTTTCTGGGTTCTTAGGATACTAAACACAGACGGGTCGTTTGGTATCCCTGCCATCGACCACCAGACTCTCTTTTTGCCCATTGGAGCGGAACCCACAACAGGCACGAAGGGCTACCGCGTTCCTAGATCCCGTCACAGAAATAAAATTTCTTTCTTCGTGAGGTCCGTAACCTGTCCTTTTCATGTGTATTTTCGGAGACCTACTCATCGATAACCCTCATGTAACCTTATATTGACCATAAAATTAATTATAGATATTAAAAGCAGCTCACTAATAATTAAGAATGATTATCTTGTACAGGAAGTGAAAAAGGGGATGCTCAGGATGTAGCCGAAAGGATTTGAGCGCGATCAAAATTTGTAAGATCTTAATTTGGCAGGCCTACTTATTCGCATCAATTAATTGTTTGCTTTTCAGAATTGGTGCACTTGAATTCAGCATTATTTAAAGCCATAGATGATTACGTCAAATGAGCGAGTTTATTGTACGAAAAAAAAATAGCTGGTTTTCGTCGTTTTCGACGTAACGGCAAAGGCGATAACACCTTATCGAACATGAGAAAATCATGAGATAATTTTTACTGAGAAGAATCTTACCGAAAGAATCATTGATGAATTTGGAGTTTTGGCGTTTTTAGGATTGGGTGATCGTCTTTTGTTTATTTTAATGTTGTCGCAAAGAAAATTATCGAAAGAGATTGGAAAGTTTGTCGGGAAAACCGTGAGTTCTGTTCGGGCTCGCCGATGTATCAACATGACCTCGGACAGGGACTGCAGT
>JAGWEN010001106.1:0-40023 GCA_018703685.1 Orius laevigatus
ATTTTAAAGGCCCTTCTTAGGGACAAAAAAAATAGAAAAAACAATCAAGGACCTCGGGAATCTCCCCGGTGAAGCAAACGAGGGAAAGGTTTTCCTTTAATAATTTTTTATTTCAAAGGCCCTTCTAAGGGCCAAAAAAAAAAAAAAAAACAATCAAGGACCTCGGGAATCTCCTCGGTGAAATAGACAAGGGAAAAGGTTTTCTTGATTAATTTCGTATTTCAAAGGCCCTTCTAAGGGCCAAAAAAAATTATTATTTAAAACACTCAAGACCTCGGGAATATCCCCGGTGAAACAGACGAGGGAAAAGGTTTTCCTTATTAATTTTGTATTTCAAATTCCCTTTCGAGGGCAATTATTATAAAATAAAAATTTGAAGAGGACAATGGAGTTATGTAATTACTTTTGGCAATTCGTTTCATCAAAAAAGTATAAATATGTAATGGAAGGAGGGTCCCTAGGAGAGGCAGTAGGTGATGTGAGAATGGTGGAAGGAAGGGGTAGGTGATGGAAGAGTAGAAGAAAGTTGGGATGGGAGAGTAGTAGAAGGTAGGTGATGGGAGGGTAGTTGAAGGTAGAGGTAACTGTAAAGGTAAAGGCTGTTTTAACTAGCCAATCAGCTTTTTTAACTAGCCAATGAGCTGTTTTAACTAGCCAATCAGCTGTTTTAACTAGGAAATCAGCTGTTTTAACTAGCCAATCAGCTGTTTTAACCAGTCAATCAGCTGTTTTAACTAGTCAATCAGCTGTTTTAACTAGGAAATCAGCTGTTTTAACTAGGAAATCAGCTGTTTTAACTAGTAAATCAGCTGTTTTAACTAGTAAATCAGCTGTTTTAACTAGTAATTCAGCCGTTTTAAAAAGTCAATCAGCTGTTTTAACTAGTCAATCAGCTGTTTTAACTAGCCAATCAGCTTTTTTAACTAGGAAATCAGCTGTTTTAACTAGGAAATCAGCTGTTTTAATTAGGAAATCAGCTGTTTTAACTAGGAAATCAGCCGTTTTAACTCGGAATTTAGCTGTTTTAACTAGTACATCAGCTGTTTTAACTAGGAAATCCGCTGTTTTAACTAGGAAATCAGCTGTTTTAACCAGTCAATCAGCTGTTTAAACTGGCAATCAGCTGTTTTAACCTACCAATCAGCTGTTTTAACTAACCAATCAGCTGTTTTAACCAGTCAATCAGCTGTTTTAACCAGCCAATCAGCTGTTTTAACTAGTAATTCAGCTGTTTTAACCAGTCAATCAGCTGTTTTAACTAGTAAATCAGCTGTTTTAACTAGGAAATCAGCTGTTTTAACTAGGAAATCAGCTGTTTTAACCAGGAAATCAGCTGTTTTAACTAGCCAATCAGCTTTTTTTACTAGAAAATCAGCTGTTTTAAAAAGTCAATCAGCTGTTTTAACTAGTCAATCAGCTGTTTTAACTAGCCAATCAGCTTTTTTAACTAGGAAATCAGCTGTTTTAACCAGGAAATCAGCTGTTTTAACTAGTAAATCAGCTGTTTTAACTAGGAAATCAGCTGTTATAACCAGTAAATCAGCTGTTTTAACCAGTAAATCAGCTGTTTTAACCAGTCAATCAGCTGTTTTAACCAGTCAATCAGCTGTTTTAACTAGCCAATCAGCTGTTTTAACAACCTACGGTTGATTCATCCTAAAAGCGTTTATTGTATTTTTATGCATTACCATTCGTCCTACAGACCATTCAACCTACAGACAATTCATCCTAAAAACAAAAATAATCACTACCATTCGTCCTACAGATCATTCGTCCTACAGTCGATTCATCCTATAAGCTATTTTTTAAGCGAAACCATTCGTCCTACGGTCCATTCAACCTACAGTCAATTCATCCTAAAATGGCGGTGGTATTGGCTACAGAAAACAAATCATTTTTAACGCTGCGTCGAAAAAAAATGCCGCTAAAAACAATTTAACATACAGAAAACAAAAATTTCAAACGAAGCAGTTACTAATAAATAAGAACGAAGGTAAACATGATATATATTACCTTGCTACCCCCGGAGGCGGCAGGGAACCTAAAACCTTCGGTTCTAATCCTACCTGGAAGATGGAACAAGTTAACGAGAGTGCCGCATTCTAATCACGATTATGATTTTGATAAGAGATAAGAGGACAAACGGGAGGGCTGATGAGCATGTAACACGTAGTAAGCGAGAGGGTGGTTCCTGCAATGCGACCCTCCAAGGCTCCAGCCTTCCCAGTTTTAACTTTCCTAGAATGCGGCACTCTCGTTAACTTATTCCATCTTCCAGGTAGGATTAGAACCGAAGGTTTTAGGTTCCCTGCCGCCTCCGGGGGTGGCAAGGTAATATATATCATGTTTACCTTCGTTCTTATTTATTAGTAACTGCTTCGTTTGAAATTTTTGTTTTCTGTATGTTAAATTGTTTTTAGCGGAATTTTTTTTCGACGCAGCGTTAAAAATGATTTGTTTTCTGTAGCCAATACCACCGCCATTTTAGGATGAATTGACTGTAGGTTGAATGGACCGTAGGACGAATGGTTTCGCTTAAAAAATAGCTTTTAGGATGAATCGACTGTAGGACGAATGATCTGTAGGACGAATGGTAGTGATTATTTTTGTTTTTAGGATGAATTGTCTGTAGGTTGAATGGTCTGTAGGACGAATGGTAATGCATAAAAATACAATAAACGCTTTTAGGATGAATCAACCGTAGATAGAATGGTCTGTAGGACGAATGGACATTTATAATAATTTTTTTTTTTTTAATACGCCATTTTAGGTTGAATTGTTTGTAGGTTGAATGGTCCGTAGGACGAATGGTTTCGCATAAAATAGCTTTTATGTTGAATCGACTGTAGGTCGAATGGTCTTTAGGACGAATGGTAATGTTTAATATTAGTTTTTAGGATGAATTGACATTAGGTTGAATGGTCTGTAGGACGAATGGTAAATTTTATAAATCTTCTTTTTTTTTTAGGATGAATCGACCTTAGGTCGAATGGTCTGTAGGTCGAATGGTGCTCCCCATGTAATGGATACGGGAGCGATGGCCCTGAATATGGCCTACATTTTTCGTTGGCTGGCCCTGAAAAGTGGACACAGATTCATTTGATGAGCTCTACCTGGCTCCTAGTGGGACCTATCCCTAAAATTAGGCGTTTTCTGGTAATGATATGGCTAAGTGTTCAAGTAGTGGTAAGAGACTGAATAACAGGTCTTTCGACAACCACGCTATAGAACTGGGCCAAATAAAGACTACTGAGAGCCTCAGGGTTCTGATATACAATGAAGCAGATTGTCTATAAGCAATATACAGAGTCTGTAGCATCGTTGTCCTCATCAAAAATTAAAGATTTTCGTTAAATTGTTGTATTCTACCATCTGACTTGAATTTTGATAATTATGTAAGTGATATAAATCGGTAAGAAAGAAGGGTTGAGAGTTGAGCTAGTGGAGATGGGTAGGTCGAGTGCGTTGTTGAATATGAAGCTGAAGTTTAATTCGATGGAAGAGAAGATCATGATGTTTCCAGCGCATTGAAAAAGGAAACCCCAAATTGCGCCATGCACTGTGATGTAGCCTTTGATAAGTTCACCCTGGACGAAGCATTTCCCTTTCATTTTAACGCATCTGAACTCGGAACCTTTGGTCTCGGTCTTTTTCATGAGATTGCATTCAGTTGAGGAGCCAGGAATGGAGCAAAGGGTCGAAATGCATTCTGTTCTGTTCATGGTTTTAGCTTCGAGGGGGATTACTTGCTTCAGCGAAAATCCTAAGAGCCAAACGGTTTTCTGACTGTTGTCGTATTCGTTGAGAATTTCTTCAAAATCGTATTCGAACAGACGGAGCGGCCAGTCCTGCCTGGCGTCGCAGTCGAACTTCTTATCAAGAACCGAAACCTGGCTTAACATCTCGTCCGTCGTCAAAATGGCGAAATCGTTCACGAAACGAGACTCGATATCAGGAAGTTTGTCGAAAGATGGACTGCAGAGGATTTCTTGAATCTTGTAGATTCTATAAGGGTCGATTTGGAGCTCGACGGAGACGTTCGATTTGCTCATAAGGTTGCCGCCTTTGTCTAAAAAGTTAGAGCATCTCGAGAGGACTTTGTTCACGTTTACCCAAATCCCGCCTTTGTACCCGTCCAGTGTCGCGATAAAAACGGCGTTTTCCGTCCACGCCATCTTCTCCGTTGCTCCCTCACTCAACAAATAAAAATGAATAAATAATAAAACGTTTCTGAGATTTTGCATCATTTTACATTTTAATAAACACATGATGAGGCTAGTTCATTAATGAAAAAGTTAAACAAGATGGGCCCCAGCATCGATCCCTGAGGGACTCATGTTTACTAGATTCAACGCAAATTAGGTCCATCCTGTGAGGTTGAATTACCCACGCACTGTAGCACCAATTTTTTGGGGGGCCGGAAGTTTTTAGGTTGGCTAACGTGCCTTCTTACCTTCTAAGCCCTCAGGGAAAAAAATATGGTTCCTCATCCATTTTACGCTATTTCACAAGTTAAAAGGATGAAACATGTTGATGTTGCCAAAACTGGGGAAAGTGTTGGCTTACCTCCGTTGATAGGGATTAAGGTACCGAATAAAATAAATTTAAAAAGTGAAAAAAATGTAATATATTGGGAATGAAAAAACATTTTTTAATTATCGTATTACAATTTAATTGTATATAAAACAGTAATAATATAGGAATAATGGATTTTGATTACCGTTGTCATGGGACATTAAAAAAAAAGAAAGAAAGCATACATCGTTATACACATTTATGGAAGACAACTACATTGCTGTCGTTTTACACCATCTAAAATGGTCCTTTTTATTATTTTTATCCTAAATTTCAAGGATTCTCCTATGGAGTCTATAAAATACTGAATTAATACGATAAAAATCACAAAGGAAATTTTTCTTCTCAGATTGCCATTTCGATACAAAAAATTGTTTTTGGCATTTTTTGGCGGGATTCACTACTTTAAGTATCTTTCTTTTCTTTTTTCTAAAATATTTAAAAAATTTGGCATTTTTTTAAAAAATCTCCAAGGAAAAATATTGCTTAGTTCTTTTTTTTGAAAAAGGAATAATTATTTACATTGTTTTTTAAAATTGATTTTTTCGTTCGAAGGAACACAGCACACAGTTTTAAACATTTACTGACCAGTTAGCAATTAAAAAACAAAAAATTTCAAAAAATCGTTACCCAGAGGTTTATTTTGCAAACAGAAAGCCTCCGAATTGTGCCTGCAACTAAATTTTTGTGGTCGCTTTTTCTCGTATCAAAGTTTTCATTTTAAAAATGTCCTTTGATACAAACAAGCTCATAATTGGCCCCAACATTGTGCCTTGAGGTACAAAATTAAGAAAATTTCCAGATCACAGATAATTTAAAGAAAAATGCAAAACTTGAAAAAACATTTAAAATATAGTTTCATATATTTTGTTATTTTTTCGAAGAACTTTTTTGTTTTAAAATTGCGCTATTTTTAAATATCAAAGGGTAAAAATTGTAAATTTTATAAATTGTAAATATATCTTTTTAAAGGTTTAACATAAAATCTTTTAAATCGTTTTCTTATATAAAAAAAAGAAATATACTGGCTACTTTTTGAAAGTACCTTATGGTGTACCGATAACAGTTTTGAAGAGAATATAAACAAAATATTTTAACATTCTAAAAAAATTCCAAAAAGATTTTTATAATAAATATATTTTTTTAGATAAACAAAAAATTATAACAAGATCACAGAAATTTTGAAACTTTTTTTTATTTCAAAACCTGAGACGGTACACCAACTTTTACAACAATAAAAAGTAATTTAAAAAAACTTATAAATACAGAAATTTCAAATTATAAACACTTGCCTAGAGCAACATATACAATTAAAAAAATTTTTTACTTCCACCTTTTGGAAGTTAAAAGAAAAAAACAGTTTCTCGATTTCTAAAATCGACGCAAATAATTTTGTTTTGATATTTACAAAATAAAAAGTTTGAAAATAGAGAGATAAAACCAATACTTTTAAAAAGAAAAGGTGTCTTGTTTTCATTTGATGCATAAGTACAGTTCGTTGAGTCTCACAAATAAAAATTGATGGCTTACCAAGGCACATTTTGTCTTATCAATCTAAAAAGAGAAAGATTAATTGGTTTAAATAATTGTAGAAAAATAACCTTCAACTTCTAACCTATACAAAGTTGCCAAAAAGTGGCAACAGATGGCAGGCAAGTTGAGAATTTGATTTTTCTTTACCTGAAGTTAAATCAGTGATCTCCACGAAGTAACTCCATCAAAAGGTTGAAGCTCGGTCCTTCGCCTTCTTTGCTTTTGATCGACAGCATTTCTTTCCCCACCTTGAAATTTTTATAAGTTTTTCGTTGAAATTAAATGTTTTAATTTTTATACCTGACATGTCCTCTGAAGGTCGGGAATTCTCAGAAGAAGCTCTCCAAACTTGGACGGAATGTCTGGGTAATGCGCAAGCGTATAATGCTGTAGTGCTTGAAGAGCTTTTTCTTGAGAGGCTCTCACTTTTTCAGGTTCCCTCAACTCACTAGTATCTAAACGATTTTTAGACATTTTTAATTTATAATAAGACATTATATTACCTGAAGATAATAAAACGATAACTTTCATGGCAACGTATTCATATCGGTCGACTCGGAGCCTCCGTAAGTGTTCGGTGAAATTGAGCATTCGCTCAATCGGAGGGCCTAGGCCGAGGTTTTTCGCTTCGGTCAACGAAATGCACTTTCCGAGCGAGACTCTGATTTCACCGGGCGATGACATGGAGCGGAAACAACATGAGAAAAGGAGAAGTTCGCACCATGCATTGATGAGCAACGAAGTTTGGTCGTCGATCTAAATATAAATGATTAACATCAATTCGGCAAAATTTCATGACTGTTCAAATAACTGTAACTTCCACAATTTGACTAATTTCATCAATATTTATAACTTTAGAAAGCTCTTTAAAATATCTTTTCAACAGCTTAAGTTTTTTTAACCCATTTTAAGGTGGCAGTGTAGATAACTCCAAAACGTTTGGTCCAATCGAAAAAGTGTTTTAAGTAAAATTTAAAGAAAATCAAGCTTGGAATCGAATTCCATCGTCAAAAAACAGGGTTGCATTTAAAATAACAAAGTTAGGGTCGTTCTGGAGCACCCTGTATGTTGAATCCAAAATTTATCAAAGCCAATCGATTCCTTGCTAAAATCCAAGGGGGGTTTACTTAGATACTTTTTTTCGTCCGGTCAGAAGTCTGGCAGATAATCAGCTTTAGCTGGCATACATATCAATAAAATTGGACAAAAATTGTGGAAGTTATGGCCATTAACTAAGGTGTTAAGAATATAGTGGATTTAAAATAAAACTTACTGAAATATTTTTAAAAAGTGGAAGGGATTTGCACCACTTGACTATTTTGTAGAGTCTGTGGTCGGCGATGTTGCAAAGGTTGGCCATAAGGTCGGTCGGATTGCCGCTTTGGGGCCTAGGAATCCGACCGACAAGTTTGGGATCGGCTTCGTTGTATTGCCAGAGGTGTTCGACTTCCATGATCTCCTGAAGAAGCGGAGGGACGAGGTTGGTCTGCGGTGTCGCTTGCGGTGGAGGCTCAGCGGCACACTTTTGTTCTACTAAACCAGCAGGGACTGTGTACGAACACTGATATGTTGAACGACCTCCACGAGTCCTGTCTTCACGAATCGCCTCCAACTTCATCCCCATGTTCAGACACTTATCAAACCGACATGCTGGACATTTCTTCCGTGTCGCGATTGAAACCGGACACGACGATCCTCTTAAACAAACGTAATTTTTCCGATTCTGCACAGTCCTTTTAAAAAACCCTTTACAGCTTTCGCACGAAAAAATACCGTAGTGAAATCCGGAGATTTTATCCCCGCAGATAGGACACGGGCTGTTTATCAATTGCTGCCTGCTTATACCGGGTGATGCGATGCCTGTCGAATGCTGCAGAAGGTCGGCAGTCATCGACGAATATTTATCGTCTAAAGCACCGCTTTCATCTTGCATCGAGTATTCATGGATACCTCTCGAGTTTAAAACCGGCGAGGGGAAACCGGGTCTGTGCATATGGCGCCCCTGAATAGGAGAATGCGTCGGCGAGAACTGCGTCGGAGAAACGGAAACCGAGGAATAACTATGACTGTAACAGCTCGAATGTTGAGATCCTCCATATTGAGAAGCGTCGCTGTTGTTCCTAGACAACGATGGCGTGAACGGACTCGAAATTCCCGAAGAAGACGAAAGAATATGTCTCGATGTGACTGGGCTAGCAGTAGGAGAATAACACGAATAAACGGCCGAGTCCGGGCTAGGTGTCGGCCCTGGCCCTTTCAGTACACCACCGCTACCTAAAAATTAAAAAATTAAACCATCTATAACATGCCAAACAGCGCATCATACTTAAAAGTTTATCTACGAGAAGGGGTAATTCAGACTGAGCATTGAACTGATTTGTCCTCGCATTTTCCACAATTTTTTCATCCTGAAAATTAAGTTTATAATTATTCAAGCAAGAAAACTTTAAATTACCTTTAATGTAATAGGCTTTTCGTCATCTTGGATTTCGATTTTGCTACTCTTAGCATTACTACAGCTTTCATTTTCGACCGAACTTTCCTCAGGTTCCTATTAAATGAATAAATAAAATAAAGAAAATAATATTTCTTTTTTATTTTACAGGTTTAATCGTTGTGACTTCGGAGTCGGAAAGTTCGCCTTCCCAGGACATAGGCCTCTCGATCGAACCTCGGGACTCATCTCGGTTTTTGTTCCTTAGGTTGACCGGCTCGCTCGTGAAATTGCTCACTTCGGCGTCCGCCGCGGACGAGTCTTCGTCGACGTTCATTTGCTCCCCGCTCACGACTACCGAACATTTACTGGAACCTCGGTTGCACTGAGATTGGTAGTAATTTTCCTCTTTGTCTAAATAAAAAATTAAAATAAAATTCGCGATAAAATTTTATACTTCCAGCATAGTGGATGTTTCGCTCAGAAAAGTTGGAACAGTTTGTTTAATTTTACATTTTGAGAGGGAAAAAACATCGGTATAAAACATACGCTTGGACTTTTTTAAGACTCTGCACAACCAGATTAAACACAGTATGTTTGGGTAAGGAGGTAAGAGTGATCGAGGAGTGGAAGGAGGGAAGAATGGTCGAGGAGTGAGTTTAAGGAGGTTAGGCTGATTTAAGGAGGCAAGAGTGGTCGAGGAGTGAATTTAAGGACACAAGAGTGGTCGAGGAATGAGTTTAAGGGCCACCGCGGCGTTTTTCTTTGATGTATTTCTCCAATATCCTGAAAAAACTGTTGGTTTTTTTGAAAAATTTCATTTGAATTTTAGTTTTAGAATACATTAATATAGGTCGCCAAGTTTTTATTTTTTTGAAAATAATAAAAATTTAAAAATCATAAACTTTTTAATCATAATTTTTATGAACAAAACAATAAAAGTCGAAAAAAAGGAGACCTACAGGACGTGTATCATTAATCACTAAACTTAAAACGCAAGTTTGATTTTTCTTGAACACAGCCAATTTTTTGTACGATTGGAGGAACCGAAAAAATACGCTACCTCTCACCACCACCGGTCAAAGGTCGAAATTTACAGGGTCTAAAGAATTGATTTTTTGAAACACTGATAGGCATAAAAGTCGTGTTTTTTCTCACTGTCTCTCTCTTTGATATTCAAACATCAAAAAACCCAATATCAAACAAACTGCTCCCCTTTTCGCAACGTAAGCAGTCTTACTGGGACAATAGCCAGCTCGCTTGCTATTTTCCGTGTATTATTATTACCATGGGGGCTGTGGTGAATATTGATAGTAGTGACTGTGACTTGGCCCGAAGTGACGACGCCGGTTCTTGTTGTAGGTTCTCCCCACTTGACTGAAACTCCCCCCTCCATCCCGATTTCGCACCTTCCCCGCCACTTTGTCTGAGATCAAACGCTACCTTCTCGCCCCAACCATTATCCTCAGCTTCCTGAAACACAAAAACAAAAAACAAAAATTAATAAAAAGCGAAAAAATATCGATTTTTCAATGCTAAACCATGAGAGCGTGCAAGTTGTGCGGGTTTGCATAAACCGTTTTCCGTCTCCCCCCTCTCTTAATCACCTGGGTGAATAAATCAAAAGGATGGCCCCTCAGGTGAACGAAAATGCAAAAAAAGGCCTCCTCCACGATCGTAAATAAAAATGTGAAATTTTCAAGGGAGATTTTTTTTTCTAAAAGGTTTTTTTTTCCCAAGGGAACCTGAAAATTTTATAAGCTCTAAAAATAATTATTGCAAAAATATCTAAAACACGATTTTTTATTGAAAAAATAAAAAAAATTTCCTCTGAAACATAAAATATTAATTTTTTTTCTGGTTTATAAACGTTTCGAATCGTATAAATATGAAATAAAAATGTGGACAATTGCTTTATTTTCAAACTTTCCTTTGGGAAAACGCTCCTTGAAATAATAATAAAAAAATGTTAAACCTTTAACGGTTATAGTTTTCGTTAATTAACCTTTCAAATGTCGGCCGGAGAGGGTATTAAAAAAAAAAGAAAAAGGTTTTTGACGGATGGCGTAGATTCCTAAATAAATAGCCGGATCGGAGAGTGTGGGAAACCGGGAACGGTGGCGATGATTGGATGCCCGGCGGTAGAAGAGAACCAGTTTTCGACTTAGAAGAAGGATAAAGAAGAAAAAAAAGGAAATGTCTAAGCCGCGGCCAGTAGTCATGTAACGGGCAACCAATCGTGACTCATTCCGACCGACTTCGGTGACTCTTCCACATCCATATTTAATAAGGGGGCCCACCGAAGTGGAATTTCCAATAAAAAAGCCAACATGATAAAATCGGTCCATCGACAATTTTACAATCGGAAATGGGTCCGAGAAGATAAGGCGGCGTTTGAAAAAAAGAGAATTTAATTGGAGATGAGAGTGACGAGGTAACATCTTTTAAACGGGCTGTGATTAACTGAATCAGTGTAGAAGAGGATGGTAATGAAAGGGTCGTTTTATTGGAATGGCCTAGGTCGTCTACAACATGTTCTCTTCTGGCCCGCGGCCTCCACGCTCCGCATACCACTCGCGGCCGCCTCAAGCTCTTTATTTTATCCTTTTTTCTATAATCTAAACCGAAGAATTTTCAATTCCCATTCCAACGTGAACATTCCGAAACAGTTGCGATTTAACGAGCGATTTCGATCAGAGGTTACTTTTTTTTATAGAAAAATCCTTTAACTATCCAGTCCATATGTTGAGGGATGGAATGATAGAGTCCAGAGGTAGGCCAGTAACGTCACATTACTAACGTGTCAAAATAGTTCCAAGGGGAGATCCAATTATCTAATAAATTACGCAATTTACAGGTGAGAGGGTCGAGGAGGGTGGGGGAGGTGATGGGAGAGTGGGAAGGTTGGGGTGGAATTAGGGGAGGTAGAGGGAAAGAATTGGGGGAGGTATAGAGGGGAAGAATTGGGGAGAGGTATAGAGGGGAAGAATTGGGGAGAGGTATAGAGGGGAAGAATTGGGGAGAGGTATAGAGGGGAAGAATTTGGGGGAGGTATAGAGGGGAAGAATTTGGGGGAGGTATAGAGGGGAAGAATTGGGGGAGGTGGTATGAGGGTCGAGGAGGTTGTATGAGGATAGGGAGGTGGTGGAAGGTTGGAGTAGGATTGTGGTAGAGAGAAAGAATTGGGGATGTGGTGGGAGGGTCGAGGAGGGTAGGGGAGGTGGTGGAAGGTTGGGGAGGATTGGGGGCAATAGCGGGAAATTGAAGGGAGGTGTGAGCGGTTTCGAGGATGGTAGGTGGAGGGTGTGTGGTGGATGCAAAATGATGGGAGAAACGGAGAAAGTGATGGAAGGGAGGTAGAGGATGGCGGTTTCAAAAAGAGTAAAATCTCAATTTTCCGACCCTTTCTGAGTTCTTTAGTGTCGGTTTATCGAGATTCCCTATACCTGACTCGATTTTTCAAAGGACCAATCCGAGATATAACTTGAAACGATCGGATCTTTCATTTAAGCAACTTTAAGGTCAAAGCTGTTATAAAAAGTGCTCGTTTGAAATGCGGACTCGGGCAATAATATTGAAAGGAACATGTGTTCTCTTTTTATTTCGATTTCCCCTCGTAGGTATCCTTAATCGCCGTCCTTGGCGTCCAAATGGAAGTGCAATCCTTTTTTTTCTTCTTCTCCTTACCTCCCTTTTTATTATGCAATTCTTTTCGAGGAACACGGTGGCCGATATGGTCAGCCATTATCCCTGATCTGTTTTAAATCCGAACGAACACATTTTATAAGGAAAAAAAGAGAAAAAAAACCTTTATGACCCAATCAGTCTTTGACAAATGACAAATTTTAAAAGCGATTTAATGCCTTCATTTTATCGATATTCATTTTTTAACTACACAAATAAGCTGAACTTGACTTATGTCGAGACGTTTACAAAGGACGATGCAGTATTGATTCGTATATAACGGTGGGGGAGCCTATTAAATCGCCTACCTTCCCTCACTCAAAAAGACCAGAATTGAATTTTATTCACGGAAAAATTCGATGATCAGGATGCTCTGGGAATGCTTAATTAATTTATCAGTCATTGAGATGCAAGAATGAGGAAGGGATCGGTTAGTTCCCACCTATGTCACTCCCTTTCACTTTTTGAGATCGATATCCTTCCAGATTTTTAACATTTTGATATAATTTAATAAGGGCAAGGACGTAGTTTTTTTTTCTTTCACCCCCACCACCTTAGCCTTGAATAACGGACCACGAACTGAGGAAAAGACAATTTTCAGGATCACGCACCGTGTCACGCATCTGTCATGGGAGACATCGAATCCTTCCAAGACTTCTATTATTTATTGATTTTTTTAAAAGCTACCCTTCATTTTAAAAAAAGGGATTTTTACTTTCTGTCAAGATTTTTATCAAATAATTACACCTCAGGATTTTTTTTTAGTACAAGGCTTTTAATTATATGTTTTATCCGAGATAATTGCCGCGTTGATCGATTTTTAGCGTAGGGAACTAAAAAAGACGGGAATTCGACAAAATCCTTTTCTTGATTGGAGGAAGGTTTCGAAATTGGAATGTAATGCCCGAAATCCGGGCAATTAGATCAGCTTAGCTGTTAATTTGAAAATGTCGACATGAACACCTAAAAATGCCGCTTCTGTCGGCCATTATGCGATATTCTGAATCTTGAATTTTTTTGTCGTTAAATTTTTTTTTGAAACGTTGTGACCTAAATTTGAATGCGAACTCGGCTCGGTTGAGTGAGTTCCAAATAAGGGGTGCCAACCTTGTCCCTTCTTGTCAGGTCAAAGACATTCGTTTTATCAATCATAAAGGTATAAGTTTTTTCGTTATTAATAAAAATCGAAGAAAAAAAATCAAGGTCCACATTTTCTAAAATTGATTTTTTCCTTATTGGATAATTTATCACTCATCAGGTTATTAATATTCTGAAAAAAATGATTTTTTTTTTAACCTTCCCTAAAAGACGTAAATCATCATTTTCTAGGAGTGTTTAATTAAGCCGAACCCCATTTTTGTGAAATATACCGCTCGTTTGGTTTAATTAAATAGGAAAGTTGCATTTTTACAATATGAGAAATAAGGGGGAAAAAACTCGCTAAAAACGATGATGCCATTTATAGGCATTGAAAAAATTGATTATTTTTTATGAAGGCGAGAAAAAATTATGTTTGTAAAATATTGAACATGGATGCCAATCATGGTGGCAATAAAAACGAAACGAACTAACGAATGAATAAATTTAAAAAATAATTTCTTTTTTCAATTTCAGCTTTTCTACTTTGCAATATGGCGGTTTATGATAATTTCTTTTTTCCTTTTTGGCGGCCTAGACGGACTTAAGAACCGCAAATCTCGAACGTTCAATCGAATTACGACAACCTCGGGAAATGCGAGTCGAGTGAAATGGAAAGTACAACCTTGGTCGGTCGGATGTCGTAATTACGCACGAAAAGGAAATGTCCGGAATATAGCGTGAGGGGTTCAGCAGGAAAGGACACAAAAGGACGCATCCGCGAAAGTCTGATTTTTATCTTAAGCTAGGCTAGAACAAAATAATAAAAATAAACATTTAGGGCTTGCAAAGAAACAAAGAAAGAAAACCTCACCGAAAACCAAATTCAGAGAAGAAAAATAATAACTTATAAAAATAGTTAATATTTTGTAAATAAATCACTTTTTTCATTCATTCATTGATAATAGGGGAGGTGATGTGAGAGTAGGGGAGGCGATGTGAGAGTAGGGGATGTGATGTGAGAGTAAGGAAGGTGAGGAAAGTGACGGGAGAGTGTGTAGAGCCACGAACTTTTGTTCGCCAAATATTGACTCCCAATCCTACGTTATCCATTTTAGCTTCCCCCATCTACTATCATTCTAAAAACAAATCCTAAAAAAATAAATCCAATTCATACGAGAAAAAAAATTTATATGCGCCTCATTCCTATCAATTTATCAATAATTTTTTTCCTTTATAAATTGGACCCAAACGATCGGAAACAAGCGGACGTTAAAATCTTATCTACTTTTGCGCGTCAGGTTTAGGAAATAATATGACGATAAGAAACGTCCTTGGCGCTCCCTTTTCAAAGAAAAAGGCCAATTTAATGGTTTCAATTTTTATTTATCTTTGACCTTTTTTAGGTCGAATTTTAAAATAAATTATATTTTTCAGGTAGCTATAAAAGAGCTTCGAGATGCAGCTAATTCCAAGACCGATTCGCTTCATCTTGTGATTTGGGGGCTTATTTTCTATTTTCGAATTGTTAGCTTCATTTGCCATGCTGACGATCCTGGATTGGGTTTTAGAGGATTATTTATGATTGAAACTAAAATTAAATAAAGCATTTGAACATTACTGGTGGACATGGACAAGCACTTTCGTTCCCATAAATTCTGACTTTGATCATCCTCTGGGAAACATCTGCTTAATTAAACATTTGGACGACCTTTGACTTTATCCGAAATGGGACCAAGAGTATGGGGGTGACCAATAAAAGGTCAATTTTACGATACTGCACACTCCAAGTTTAATCGAGCGTGTCACGGGGGGAAAAAGAAGGCGTGAATCGTCCGATTATTTTCGCGCGAGTGTTTTTTATCCGCGAGAGCCGGCGGGAGCCTCGTCGACATCTGAGATATCCGACCTTGGACGACCTCCATTGTTCGTCTCATCTCGTGCATCAGTTTGCTTACTCATAACCCCTTCCTATCTCCATTTTTTCTATCACGTTTTAGTGCAAAACCAGAAATTTTTATTATCGCATTTTAAAAGCCTCTGAAATTGGGTTAATCGAGAAATTTCTGGCTTTTGACTCAATCACGTAGAAGTCGATTGCGCAACGTTTATCCCTTCACCCGTGGTCCGGGGCGAGCTAAACGGGTCTTTTTTTTCCAGCCTGCAAACGTCACGAACCACCCGAAAATGAATTTTTAAAACATCCCAAAAACCTTTCCTCGTTCTTTTTTTTCGGGGAAACGTTTTTCCTCTACGGTCGAATAAACTACGTGGATCTTCCCCCTTTTTTTTCCAGCCAATTTAAAACGAGATTGATAGACCGACAATTTGAATCCATCGATGCAAAACTCGCCGGACAGAAAAGGGCTGATTGCACAACCCTATTTTTTCACATTTCGCATTTTTCAATAGATTTTTTTTTAAAATAAAAGATATTTTGAAAGGATGTGCCTAGATAATGGAAGAGATAAATGGGATTATGTTAATATCGTGTCCTTGCGACCGTTACTGTGATGTAAGGACCTCTCCCTGTTCTGCGTTCGACCTTCTAGCCCCACCATTCTGTAAATATTGTATTTTCTCCCCGTCTACAGAATATTGTCTCGTTAAACAAGAAAATAAGAAAAGAGGGGGACAAAAAAGTCAACGTCGGAATCGCAAACAATTGCTCAAAGGCTCAGAACCGATATTTATGCAAACAATACGAAATATGACAACAATCTGAAATCTGGAAAAAAATTTGCCAATTCCAGGATCCCACATCAACCTCTTCATTTATGAGCTTCACTTGCACAAAGTTTCGGGAATTTTCAGACATGAAGCCTACTGAAAAACTGCTCAAGATCCGAGAAAAAAAAATCAAGAAAAAACCCCTCGGTTTTGAGAAAGCCACCGTCTTCTCGATGCAATATCCGTGATGTCGGCGGATACCGGTTTCGTAAGGTCTCTTACGTGAGATAGATCGTGGTATATCGTCCTGACTCCCGTCTAATTGTTTATCGTTCTTGTATATGTTATTTTTTTCACCAACTTTTCGAAACACCTTGGTTCTTTAAAACCAAGGACGTCACTTACGCACGACTCTTCGATTAGTCACCTCTCTAAAAAGGACTTAAAATGACTTTGATTAAAAGCTTCGAGTAAAAAAAAAACCACTACCTACTTCAACTTCAAAATCAATTAATTTTTTTTAAATTAAAATTTACTTCCCGAAGGAATAAGAAAAAAATTCTTTGAGCGATGATGGGCAAATAGAAAAGCCAAATCATTCTTTGAAAATCATATAATATGTAGACCGGGTCGGCCCACCGGGAGATCGGGAAATTCCCGAAGGGCCGCTATAAAGGGATAGTGCTGGCCGATTATCCCTACTTGGATTCTTTTTGGACAAGGACAGTTTTTAACTAAATTTCGTTCCTTCATAGAGCTCATTAGGTTGATTTTTATCGTTTTTTGGGCATTAGGGACACTTTTAAGTATAACTAGATTTAGCTCCTAGTTTAGTGTACGACGATAAGGGCCCTTTTTACCTTTATTTTTGATCTTTTTGTTCCATCATGAAGAAAAGGAAACTTAAGTTTTGATGCAGGGGCCCTTTTAACTAGATACCATTCCTTTACGAAAAAAAGGGCCCTTTTTAGCTTGGTTTTTGGTCTTTTTTGAACGCAAAGGGCCCTATTTAACTATGTTTTGTTTCTTTACGACGAAAAGAGCCCTTTTTTTCGATTTTGAGCCTTATAGGGACATATTTAGGGAATAGTCTGGGATAGGGTCCCATTTAGCATAATTTTTTAACATTTTTGGACACTAGGGACCCTTTTAACCAAATTTTGTTCCTTAACGACGAAAGGGCCCTTTTTTGCTTGATTTTTGATCCTTTTTGAACACTAGGGCTCTTTTAACTAGATAGTAAAATATTGACATTTTTTGCTTAATTTTTGATCATTTTTGGACAATAAGGGGAATATTCTAATTCTTTGACTGGTAGGACCCTTTTTAGCTTGGTTTTTGGTCTTTTTTGAACAGAAGGGTCTTATTAACTAGATTTTGAAACGAGGGGTCTGTTTAACAGACTACTTTCATTTGCGACAAATAGGGCCCTTTTTAGCTTGATTTTTGGACATTTTTGGACACTAAGGACCCTTTTGTCACTTTTTCTTTTAGCTTGGTTTTTGGGTCTTTTTTTGATACGAGAGGCTCTTGTTTCAACCATATCAGGACTTTTTGAAATATTTTGACCAGTGGTCATTTTGACCCTACGACCTCTCCTTGACCCCTTTCTAAAGTTCCGGGATCGAGGGTATAACAAAAATATAAACATGTTTAATTTAATCAATTATGATGAACATGTTAATAATAGAATTCAGACGTCCTTGTTGACTATCTATTTTAATGGACTGGGAACGAGGTTTTCTCATCGAGCCCTACTAAACAAAAAAACGGTCCTCTCGCATATTTCATTATAACAAAAAAAAAATAACGTGGAAAACCACTTTAAAGCGTTACTCACGTTACATTTTCTCCGATGAGTTTTCAAGATAACTCGAGAGTTTATGACAATTGTGAATAATTTTTTTCTCGATAACGGTCCAAACTTCGCAGTTTCGATTTTTTTTAGGAAGGGGGCGTTTTTCCCCTCAGATAAAATTGCTATCTACTCGTGTAAAAATAACTGTCATGTGAGATCATTTAGGAAATTCGTGTCTTACGTCATCCTCAATTTATATCGTGTTAATCATAATCTGAAATTAACTCCCAGACACGGTCAAGCTAATCGAAAATTAGTCGTTTATTTATTTTGTTCGGTTTAATTCTTTTTTATCCTCGACGGCGAGTCTAAGGACGGACAAATGACTTAGGAAGGTCAGTGTCTGAACGTCTTCCTTCTAAAATTAGCGATCTGTAAATAAAGTTTTTTTTAAATGCCTGTCAAAATAAATTTCTAAATCAGGCAATCGCCAAGGACCAGTGATCAAAAAAGAGGACGAGTTAGCAATTAGCGCCTTTCAGACCTAATTTTGATAGGAAAGGGTTTTTTTGCCTATTAGTAGAACTCGCCCGTATGATGTCCAAAGTATGTAATTTAGTGTAAAATAATGTGGCTGAAGGGAGTGGGCGAGGCCGAGCAACGGGACTCTCGGAAAGGTCCCTCGGGCAACGCGTTATATACGGCCAGAGCTGATATATCCTTTACCTTTTTGTTTATATCTGGGAGACGGGAGTCGTATTTTCATGCGAGTTTTTTTTTTATACAATCCAAACCTGAAACAAATAGAAAAAACAACTTTTAGAATCTTCAGTTTTAAATAAATAGGATAGTTTTTCAAATAAAATTGAAGTTTTTAACAAACCAGAACTGTTTTAAGCATTTGCAATAATTTGGGTGTACCAGCAAGAGTGGACCAGCCGATTATCTGCCATACTTGATGAAAAAAGTGTCCTAGTAAACCCCCCTTGAATAACATACAGGATACTCCTGAACGACCCTAATGTCGTTATTTTAAATGCGATTCCTATGTTATGACGATGAAATTCTATTTGAAGCTTGATTTCCAGCAACTTTTACTTAGAACGCTTTTTTTTGACAGTTCCAAAGATTGCGATTCTTTAGAAGTCCGATTTTTTAGTCAAGCATGTAGGGGCGGTCTGGCCCAGGAGGGGAAGATGGTCAAACCTCCACCCTCCCCCTTCATAACGCTACCCCAAGCATCAACGTTTGTAAAGAAATATTCAGTCCAAAACCATCCAAAATCAACACATTCGAAAAACAATTTTAATTATTAAAATCAAAACCCTTTGAAATCAGAAAATTGGACAAAATCTATTAAAAAACATAATTTTCTGTTTAAAAACCATCAACGTCAATATTTAAAAACCTAAGCCTGCCAATTTTTGTTATGTCTTCATTTTTACCAATGGACCCCTCATCCTAAGGTACCTGCAGTCCATGCAAGCCTCAAATCGTCAGTAGGGCCTATTCCAGAGATTTAAGGAAGAAAAACGTAATTATTTTTATTTCCAGTTAATTAAATTAGAAAACCTAATTGGTTTCGGGTGGCTATCATTCTTTAAAATGCCATCAAGTGGAACCTAAAAGGTTCAAAGTTGAAACCCCAAGGGTGTTACCTACTAAAAGGGACACTAAACTCCCCAAACTTATCTCTTCAGTTTTGTTTTAATAAAAGAGACGTGGGCGTGTTTTTCTGTATATTTTCAAAATAAAGTGGACCCAAAAGGGTCCGTTAAGAAAACGATCCGAGGGACTCTCGAGTGGCAATAAGGCCGGGTGAAAAATAACAATAAATTACCTTAACACTGCTATTTCTGTAGAAGAAACTCTCGGTAACATAGACAGTTGGAGCATATACAAAAATAAACTCGAGCCTTTTTTTCCCCTTCTTTTTTAAATAATCTTTCACCCTTTTTTCCTTCTACCCTTAAAAGATAAAAGAAGGCCAAAATATCAAAATCCAGGATTATTGTTCTCGAGAGAGCATAATTTGATTACAAAATAGAAAAACATTTCTGAGGAAGACCCCCAAGGGCATTGGCATCGTTCAACCTGGAGGTATCAGCTTGAAATGTCCTGTTTTAATGGATTTTTTTGATGAGTGAAGAAAGTTATTTCTTGAGGATGGTGAGATTGATGATTTCTGAGAAGGCTTAATGAGGGGGAGGGAATGTCACCTCCGGATGCACTGAAGGGTTGCAGCAAGGCCGCCTCTGTATTTAGGTGAAAGTCCGTCAGACGCAGTCGAGGTTCCCCGTCGGGGTCGACGTCCTCTCTCCGCTCGCTCTAACTGTAAAATCGTCTCCCTCCTCTTCTTTTTCAAACTTCAACTTCCAACCTCTACCGCCGTCGGCTCACCGATCTGACAAAAAAGCCCTCCCCTTAACATATTCATCGCGAGAAGTCAAAAAAATTTCGACTTGGAAAAAAAAAGTTTAAAAATAAAAGTTCCGCTTTTAGACGGGGTTGTGGCGTTTTTAGTGGGGGGAGGATCTAACCCGGAACTAAGGGTTGAGCAGCAAAGCAAGGTTACGGTCGTGACCTTGATAGGGGTCAATAACATAGCGCAGACGCTTTAGATCATTCCAAGTCAAACGACATCATCCGCTCATTCTTGGGCTTTTGCACCCGCCACCTTTTCTTTTAAAACAAAAAATCTATTTTCAACATCACAAACGATTATTTTTTCATCAAACATTTTTTTAAACCTAAAAATAGACAAGTCTATTTATACAAGCCTTTTAAATAATCCATTTAAGCCTCAGGAAAAATAATCATTTTGCAGGCAATGAAAAATCTGGCTCTTTGGCCTTTGGGGGGTTGAAATGTAGCGGTGATGAAGGTCAAAATTTTAGTGCCAGCTGGACTTGGCAGCTGCTTTGGTCGAACAAAGCACCAGCTCATTTTAATTTTTTGTTCCCAATAAAATGTCCTTCCAGCCTCCCTTGGACAACATGAGGCAAATTCTCATCGCCAGCAGATTTCTGGGACTTTTTTTCTGATTTCAGGGGCCCGAAAATGATTGAATTTCTCTTGAAGACTATTCGCCGAAAGAAATATTAAAAACGAAAGGTTTCCTCGCTATCTGTATCGATCTCTGGGGCGGACCGAGACCGTCGGAGGCCTGAAAAGGGGGCGGCTACAATGGGCAACTTTTCTTTTTTTCCAAAACAAAATGTCTACAGCAAAAAGTTGAAAAATCCGAGGGGGAAAAACAAAAGAACGGTGATAAAACGTTGAAAAATCTGAACTTTCGCTGCACCGAAAATTGGCACTAGGCTCATTCAGTCCGTAGGACGCCCACAGCAAGGGGAAACCGAAAATTAGAATTTATAGCCCGTTTTGGACGGTATAAGAACGGCACAGATCTTCTAAGATGAGAAAGCGTCCTAAAAATTTCAAGTCGACTAGTTCACAGGGAGCATAATTTTTAGACCGTTTTGGACAATATTGTACCGTTTTATACAGTATTAGACCAGCAAAGATCTTCCCAAAATACGGTAACAGAATAACCCTGACAATTTCAAGTAGATCCACAACGATATGAGTTTTTAGACCCTTTTGAGACAGTTTTAGACTTTTTTTTAAACAGTTTTAATCGATTTTGGATCCTTATTGGACCTTGCCGCTTGCCCCCCAATTGGTCCATTTGTCCATCCAGCCTCACCAATTCATGGGCCATGAAGACGCCCCAACAACTTAAAAAAATTAGAAAACGAAAAAACTTGGCAACGAAATGGCAATTTTACGATTCAATATACGAAGAAAAACAGGTGCCGCTGAATTTTTATAACCAGATAAATAACGTTTATATAAAAAATTTTTAAGTCCCTTCAACTATTTTTATGGGATCACGTTATACCAATAAAAGAAGTAAAGAGAAAAATAAAACGAGCTTTTATTAACAAGATGTTCGGTTATAAAATCTGTGTATATTCCATTTAAAAAATTTCTACACCAAAAAAAAAAGAACATAAATACGAAATTTACGATATGCGAATCCTAGCTTTTATAGTCATATATTTTCTCCCCCCTTTGGAATGCACTAGGGTTTATTTTTACGCCCCGAAAGTACAAGGGACAGAATGTCACGATATTCTCTGACCCCGTGGAAATCCTTTTACTCGAAAATGTCATTCAACTGGAATTCTAAGCTGGCATAATATAGAAAAAATGTTTTAAACGAATTTCAAGTTCATAGCTCATAACGACATTTTAATAACGTAATAGACAATAAGGTCGTTACTAGAGCCGTGAACTCGACGTGCTTCAGTTCAACAGTTTTTACAAAATCGCCTAATAATATTTAAAAAAAAAATATATATATTTGCAGACTGCGAACAAAAGAAAGCATAACGGGAATATTACGTAAACTGCAAGGACGTTGCGTTACTTGAGATTATTAATTATTTTTTATAAAAACAGTTCAAGGTGTAAGCTCGTATTAGCATATTAGCGAGAATATAAATTCAACTTTTCTCTTCCTGCTTTTCTAAGCTTCTATTTTTCCCACGAATCTCTTTTCTATGAACGAGTTCTATTATGTAAAAGTCCTCTAAAAATTGACCGAAATCGACCTTGTCCGAATTAAAGAAAGTCGATTGTAGAAACTGTCAAAAGTCGAAAAATTTTGAAAGATCTTGACCCATAGCCTTGATCTATTCGTCGTATAAATCAAAAAAAGTCCGATTCACATCTTTTGTTTCAAATTTTTGTGAACGAATCGCTCAAATATTTGACCTTTCCCGTAAAAGGAAATCGTTTTTCTGTTTGTCTACTTTAATTTTTTTGATCTTGACTTTAGCGACGGATTGCACAATGGCTCCGCTTGTTGAATCACACCGAATGATTCATTGGAACTTTTGATTCGCCTTTCGATTCTGTTGTCTCCGAATAAATTGCGTGCAAAATAAGGGTTTCGCTGAAAAAGAGGAAAACGAAGCCTGATCGATAGTATATTTGCATATTTAGGTTATCTCTTAACAGCCTTGGCACTGGGGATTTTGAGGACTTTTTAGGTTTCCTTGGCATCGAAAAACGTCTCCTACAGACATAATACGGACTCTTTCAATTAAAATCATTTTTCCGTTAAAACTCGACCTTATACACACAATCCGCACAAAGGGGAGATATAAGCGAAATTTCGACAGCATCCTGGCAGATGGATTTGGCAGTGCATGGCTTTGAAGATTTGCTTTTGGCTAATGAAACGCTTTCGATCAAAGGCTCAAATCAGGTTTATATTTCTCAATACTTGTTTTTCGATTTGAATAATACGAAATAAACTGATTACAAAAACGTCTGTATCTAAACACAGGTTCTCTCGTATTTAATCCCTGGGCGAAGATGCATTATAATTTCCACCGTCCGGAATACTGTTATCTCGCACGGATATCTCCGCTCTCAAGCCCCAAGTTGCCTATTCGCAAATAATTTTCCCGAACCGTACAATTACCTCATTACCAATTGGATAATGGTTTCTTTTCCGGCCATTTTTCATTTTCAAGATAGAAAACTTCCGAACGGCCTTTGCCTACAACGCAGTTTTTTTTTACAATTTCTTTTTACGAACGCCCTTGAAATACTTGGCGGATTTCCCGGAGCGAGAATTTCTTTCCCGACTGGACGTCAATGACGTCGAGGAAAAAAATTGCGAATCCTTTCATCGCATTTATAATTCGATATAAAGCGTTTTAGAATAAAGCCTTGAAAACTTATTTTTTTTATTATTTTTCAATTAACATAAATTAAAAATAACAATAGTCTTTTAAAATTCACACTTTGAGTCGTATTCGTCTCGAGGCTATTGTCTTCTTTTACAGGGCGAGCGAATAGAAAATTTTTCGATCGTAAATTCGAGGTAAAATCTCAAAAGGGACATAAAAGGGAACGTAAAATCTCGGTACGATTCCGGACATTTAGCCTTCATGACCGCTCCCCCATTGAACACCAAAACGTAAAAAAGTGCTTGACTGATTTGAAACTTTTCCGAAACGGTTTTTTTGTGGGAAAATAAGTAAATTAAACATAAATAAACATCAAAAAGTGAATAAAACATGGGTGGTGAACCTTGTGAAGATAAGAGTAAGTTCATAGCTCAAGTTAAAACAACCCTTTTGGTGCAGGCCAAAGAGGATATGCGTTTGGGGTAGTAAGGAGAGTTACCAATTGTGACAGGTGAGGAGAATTACAAACCGCAAAAATAAAAATATTCGTATAAAAATGTGAACCGAAAAATGGAAATTAACGTTCATATGCAGGTGTTGGTGAACCATATGTCCAGTTAATCGTAGGGTTATTTACCCCGCTTAAACACCAGATAGCACGAATGAAAGGTTCTAAAAAAATATTCGGGTCTAACAAAGGAAGGAGTGAAGGTCGACAAAACGGTACTTTGGTCATTTTGGTTCACCGAAACGTTTTCTCGATTTTTACAAGAGAATTTCGCATAAGAGGCCCATTTCGGGACTGACCCAGGAAGGAAAGTGTTGGTCAGGAGTCCTTGATCTCGCTATTATCGCGTTTAAGAATCTGTTTCGAAACTTTCCCCCCGGAGGCGAAGGGACATGTAAACAATCAGTCCTGACGATAAATCCAACGGGTCACTCCCTATTGTCTATCCATTCTTGCGCAGACAATTGCGAAACTATAACCCAGATAGACTGAATCGGAGTGGAAAAAAAAAAACGTTTTCATTTACACACTAGATCTGAGCCTATAATTACAATGCAACTATTTTCAGCACTAAACAATTTTATTCCTTTATCCTTGCTCTAAAATCAAGGGATCGATAAAATGGGTCCAGCAAAGTATTTTTCTGTCCCTTGTTCTAATTTTTTTTAGCCTAACCAGAGTCTGTTTGATGATGAAGTTTAGTTTTTTTTACAAAAAGCCACTTGGAACTTGATTTTGCATCATCTTCCTACATAAGAACCATACGTTTTTGCCAAACATTAGCCCATTATTACTTCTACAATTCGAATCAGAAAATTCCGAAAACAATTTAAGTACCTCTAGGTAGGCCTCTAACTATGGCCAAGTATCAAGCAGTAAAAAGGCTTTTTTTGCTGATAGCAAATTTTTTATCTCAAAACTAACTTCAGATTCGTGTTCCTCGCTCCAATAAACATGGAAAATTATAGTTTGTTTGAAATTCCCAACATAAAAATACACCTCTTAACATGGGTGCAGTAAACTAGGCAATAAAAATTTTTTCCTCAAAAACGACTTCGGAATCGTGTTTATTACCCTAAAAAACGTTGGTAACCACATTTTGGGCGAAATCAAAAAATAAAAATTTTCAGAACGAGCAAAAATTCGACAACCGTTGTATATAGGAACATAGCTGACTTCGTATGTTAGGGGGCCATACCCGGTTATACCCTATTGAGTTCTTTTTTTGAACGAAATGGTTGAATTTGAGCGAATATGTATACTAATTTGTAAGGTGAAATTGTAAAAAGTGGCTGGCTCAAACTTGGAATATCGCTGGTGGAATTTTTTTTATAATTTTGATAAGTACAATATTGGATTCTGGAGTGTTCGTAGAATGGGCCTTCGGGATGGAATCGATACGGTCGTCTCTCCTCTAAGCCCCACTCTTTTCCACGTCGGGTTCCTTTCTCATTTAACGCCACGTTTACCCAATTTAGACTGAATGGAGTGTCGGATTCGGGAGAGGGATTATCACGTTTTCTGAATGGGCGGGGGTAAAAGGTTCAATACTATGATGAACGACCTTGACCCCGAAGAGAAAAAATCCAAATTTTCCATTTAAATTAGTTCTAATAGATACATACTACCAACTAAGTGGCCCTATCGACGATGGCTGGTTGCCACTTATCAATTCCATCCGTAGGATATCCGACTCTGCAGTGTCGGCTGAAAACATGGATTGGTTATTCCCTATCTCCCAAGGGGAATGAGGCAATAAGTAGTACTTTTAGTAAGGCTTCTTTAGGACATCTATGTTTGTTCCTATGGCTTAGGAAGAACCGCTGTAATGAGACGTTTAAAGTTCTTATTCTTGAGAGATTATAGAAAAATGATTGATAAAAGGGAGGATAATATTAAAGAGGGTGTTTCCTGACTATTTGGGACATAGTGAAAGTCCGTCAAAGTTACCCAATCCCTTCTCTACCGCCGCGCCGGTTACCGCACTTACGTCAGAGAGTCGAGATCCTAGCTACCAATTAGCCAGACGGACTTGCCCAAGTACATTTACAGAATAATCAACCAAGACCTTATTTAGACGGATCATTAGCAAAGATCGGGAAATCTAATTACGGGAGCGAACGGTTGAGGGCTATTAGAGAGCTTTCGTAATTTTGAAGAAGAAAAAAAAACATTAAATAGTTTTTTTGGGGGCGGGGACATGGGGTTTTCCGTATGAGGAGATTCTTCTCCCTTGGACACGCGTGAGGGTGCGAAATGAGGCCTGAACGCACATGGGGGACGCTTTTCCTCGCTAAATGAATTCGACGAAGCGAAAGACTCTTCGTCTCCCACCCCCGGGCTTTGTCGTCTCATTAATCCCAATCCATGCGAAGTTTAAGTCCGCAAGAGTGACCACCTTCTGCGGACGTCTGTGCCGTTTCACAAAACCGAGTCTGTCAGCTTAAAAACGAAAGATTTTACATCCAAAACGCTCCATCATCCAATGATCTCTTATTTTAAACTATTTCCCCCAGTTGAACCGACGAGATATTCTGATTTTGACATTTTCCCATCTCTGGCGGTCTATTTTCATCAAATTGCTTTTAATTATCATCCACCCTCCCTCAATTCGTTAAAATATAGACCCCATAAAACTGGATATTACTTTCCACTTGGGGCCGGGGAAAAAACTTTAATTGAAAAATCCTCCGAGAATTTACGGTCTCCCTGATAAAAAATCGTGTTTGTTTCTGAGACGTTCGGGGAGGGAAAAAGGGTTTAGGATCCAATTTAAAAACTTAAACCCGACTGAGATTTTTATCGCGGGAAAACGCGTTAAGTTTGTCGTGTCAATGGAAAAAAATTTCGGCTTTAAAAAAAGGACCAAAAACGAGACGAGACGGCCCATATTCTGACTATTTTTTTGCAAAACATTTTCTGTTTGTTTGTATACGACAAGGGAGAGGGGTGTATGACTCAACGAAAATTTATTTGTCTGGCCTTGTATTTCTCTTCTAATAACGTCAGCGTGATTTTTCCGAATACATATAACTGTGACAGCCAATATGTGTATTTAAAAAGTATCAAATTTTATAAAAAATACAAAATCCACTAAAATTTCGTGTAGATAATCGTATGGAACTTTCTTAAAAAATTGATTCCATATGCGCAACGAATGGCTAAGTACATTTTTTCTTGACGTACCACCATTTCTTGAAATGAGGAAGTTAATGAGAAAAATCTCGTTTTGAATCTGCACCTAAATGAAAATCTCGTCTCCAGCTCGTGGCTGAAATGTCACAAAAAATTTCATTATGAAGCCGTCAAAAAAAGGAAAATGAGCTCCTAACACGTTGGAGTGTGTAAAAAATGCACAAAACTCGTTTTCAGTCCGTCACATCAGTAGTGTCAAAAATTGATTCATTGTGTTACCCTGGAAACCAGGATTTTGTGAAAGGGTCAAGGAGACCTAGGGTCAATCTGACCTTTGATCTTTATCGGACATGAAAAAGTCTGTCCGGCCGGCCGTCAGTCGTTGTGAGAAACATTACGGCCGCAATTAGGGCCCAATCTGTATAAAAATACACAAATAAAGTTCAACATATTATTATCTTGAAAATGTCACAGAGAAATTTCAAATTTGTCAATAGATCGATAGTTATTGATTAGGGTGACCACATGGTACGCATTATGCGTGATCATCAGCATCTCTGGGACGACCAAAGTCTAGATTTCCCTTAAAGACAAGAAAAGACTCTTTTCAGTCCCATTTTGACCCTATTTGACAAGGAAAGACACTTATAAGACAGATTTAGACCTTTTTGACAATAGAAAACCCTTTTCAGCCAGATTTTGACCACGAAAATCACTTTTTAGACAAATTTTTGAACAGTTTTAACTAGGAAAGACACTTTTAACAGAGATTTTGACCATTTTAGCCAGATTTTGGTCCTATTGACAAGAAAAGACCCTTTTTGGCCTAATTTTGAACCTTTGATTGACAAGGATATGCCCTTTTTAGGGAATTTTTTTTATCCATAAATAGGCCTTTTTAGCCATATTTTATATGGTCCACTATTTGCAGATAATTTATTACCTGCATGGCCCCCAGAGGGCCATTCGCAACCCTAGAACACGGAAAAACTTTTTTAGGGTCCAGAATCACTAAAAAAATGTTATGACGAGTTCAAAAATTATTTAACTATACAGCAAGAATTGGTTGACTTTATAATATTTTGTTTCTGCACTAATAAAATGTTTTTTAACCGGTTTTCTGCGATCTTGGAAAAATAAAAATACAAAACGTGATTTACTTTCAAAAATCGCGTTCGCAATGGTTGAACAGAAGGTCGAAACTCAGGGATAATTCTTTTCAATCATTAAACTTGAATATATCTTTTGTTCGGAATTTTACACTTTTTCAATACGTGGGATTTTAACCGCCTTGTGAGGTCCACAAACCCTACAATCAGAACTATAAGTATAGGCCAGCCCTTTTTCTCATCGCTTTGACTCATCAACCTTTTTTTCAATTTTTAAGGCTGAGAATGTCGTATATTTCCGGGCAGAATCCGGTTTAATAATGGATAAGTTTCTGAAGAATCCGACGTTTCCGTTCCAGTTTTAGAATTTCGGTTGTGAATTTTTTATTATAAGCCACGTTATTCATTCGATATGTGCGTTTATAACCTTGTGGTTTTGTCCAGCCGTTTTTTTTTCTCTTCTGTAGCTGTCCATGCTATTCAGCTTCTTATGTAAAAGCATCTCAAGGTCCTCTAGTAGGGGGACTTGTCATGTTTCCCGCCCTAGTATTTTTTCTCCCTTTTGAAAAGTGAGTCACGGTTTTGGCAAAATTTAAGCAAAAGCTAAAAATATCCAGATTTTTCCTACCTATTTGACATTAACAAATAGGACAAATATCGAATAATTATCACACAATACACGAAATCTGACGTTTTAATTGGCTGCCTATGATATTGATTTAACATCTCTCTCCATTTTGCTTTTAAATATTTTATTGAATTAAGGAATTAATTATTGAATTAATAATTGGAAAACATGGAAAACATAATTGATACACTAATGGATTGCAGTTTTTAATTAAATCTGAATTTTGAATTTTTAAGAAGACAGTGGAACACTAAGTGCCTAATCTCGATCACTGACCTTACTCTAGGAATAATAAAACAGGGTTCATGATTTATGTTATCGCTTCTCAAAGCCCCGAACAATAAAGAGAACGTGTTGATTATTTATATTCTCTCACTGCCACTCTTTTTTTTATTGTTCACTCCCGTTGACACGATTTGTTATTCAACTTCTTATTTTTTTCCCCTTCAGCTCTATTCTCTTCCTAATTATATCGTTTTGTCATTTTACCTTCCATGTATAAATTTCAAGCTTTAAAGAGAATAAAATATGCTTAAACGATCACTTTTGGCTCAAAATGAGGCTCTAGATAGCGAATCTTTAGAAGCTTGCGAAGTTCAAAAATTCGAGTGAGACCGTACAAATGGAGCACCATCCAAAAGATTGCTTATCTGAGAACCATCCAAAACAGCTAAAATTACCGTTTTATCGCTAAAAATTCAATTTTGTTTCCTTGACTATCAAAGCCGAGCCAAGGGAACTAACCGCTATACGAATTTTCAAGGTCATCGAACCTAACGTCGAAAAATTCGAGCCCAAAAGAGGAATTTTAGCAATAAATTATTCATGCGATTGTACTACGTTAATAATTAATGCAGAAATTAAAAATATTTACATTTATACATAATTAATTTTAAATTTCTACATTTTTAAGGTTATTTTGGGGTAATTTCGTACGTAAGGGGATGTCGAAAATGATTTTTTTGGGATAGTTTGATGTTAAATGTGAGGATTATTGAATAAAAGATTGATAATGTTTAGATAAAATGATGGTAAATACCTTGTAAAAAGTGTCCTTTTAATAATTTATGGTATGATAGTCCAAAATAAAGGTAAAAAAACAAACAATGTCACATGTACACACAAAATATTGAGTCGAATGATTGTGCAACACACACGGAACAGTCTCAAAGGTTGATTGTCTACTGAGGTCTGAGAGGAGACGGGGAATTCGAGACCCCTTCCACCTCGCCGGGGTTCGTTGATGTGAAATCCCCCCTTTCGCGACCCCCTCCGCCCCCCCTGAGCATCCCCCCCTTCGGCTTTCGGCTCGGGCACTCCTCGGGCTGAAATGAAGCACCTACCGCCCCCACGTTTCATTTCCCCACCGTCTGCCCTTGGCTTGCACCTTCCCCCCGTCCCCTACAGTCAAGGGTCCTTCTTTTTTTTCCCTAGACGGCCTTTTTTTCTGTCTTCAGTCGCTTTTTTTCTTTCTTCCGAGCCCTTATTAAGGATGTACGAGCCTAGAATGAGCAAAAAGAGGGTTAAAACAAATTAAGACAATGAAATTAGAATTATTTTACTAATTAGTAATTAGAGGGAGTCACTAATTAATTCGTCCTTCATTTAGATAGATTGGTTCATCGAAATTGAACATTCCGGGTAAAAATGATAGAGACAGTTAAGTTTCTCATATCACCACCAATACATCTCAGGAGCTACCAAGTTGGGCGTTCGTAAATTCGAACAAATTAATTAATTAGCATGCTATCTAATGGTAAATTTGACCAAAAAGTGAAATGCGTAAAATTGTAAGTTCGACCATATTGAAAACAAACAAAATATGCACCTAGTTTGGAATTGGAAAAAGTGATAGATAGTGCTAGATAGTGGTAGATCGCAATAAGTCCATCGGGCTGGGGCGGACTCTGTGCAATTTCAGGTTTCGTCGGGGGTACCTCAGGGCTCTAATCTTGGACCACTTTTATTCTCAATCTATGTTAATAGTATATGCGACATTCTTCAGACAGTAAAGGCCTCCTATTCGCTGATGATCTTCAAATCTACAGCCCCAAACCGAATTTGAAATCAATAGTTGATTGATTTACAAATTTTAACAAGGTTCCAACTTAAAAAGAGTGGTCGAGTTTACTAGCGCCCACCAAGTTTTTTGGTGCCCAGTGAATCTAGACAGCTGAGATAAAGGCAACAGGGCTCCGACTGACCAGAAACGCACAAAGGTGTTGAAGGTTTCTGTGGAGAAGGCAATCTAACCGTGGGGTCACTACTTTGTCTTCAGCAAACGAGCCCACACTCATTTGAATGCTCTTTGAGTCTTCCCACTAAAAAAAGCGTTTTGAAAACCGAAAGAGTCTTTCGAGTGTAAAACACATTTAACATTTAAAATGTGGGCGAGGGTAGTAAAAGCGACGTTTTGATTTCCGGGACTCTTCTCTGTCCTTGTTCGTCCTTGCCACGATGCGTACAATGGCCGATTCCCGCGCCTTTGTTCTTCCCTTATCTTCTGACACGTTCACATTTCAGGATCAAAAATACACGAATAAAACTCAAAAATTCAGGAAGTAAAACCAACTCTTATAAATCATCTATAAATAAAAATACAAGGTTATAAAATAAACGACTCCTTTAGGTCAAAAATGCAATTACGTGCATGATAGAAGGTTGTAATGGCATAAAAGGTACCCAAGTCCAAGTAGGTGGACAGACAGTGAGCTCATTCTTTTTTTAAAATAATATATATTGAATATTTATGATCCACATTACCTGTATTAATTCCCACACACATATATCTATCTTATTTATCGGCGTACGTGCCTTTGCCTCTAATTGCCTCGACATTATTTTCCAAAGGATTGGATTAAGTTTTTTCGAAGGATAAATATTGAAGCAGAAAATGACGCTCTGGAAGAACAATCGTTGTGGAAAGGCAAGAGTGGGGATTCACCTTGGCAAGGTTGCTCATGTTGATTATAATATTTCCTCTTGTGGAAATATTTTGCGTGACATGATGATAGCGAAGGAGAAAAAAAAAACGTCTAATTTTCACATTTGCATACGAGTTTCTCATGTTTAATTTTTTTTTTTCTTCCAGTTTTATGTACTCGTGGGCACGTTTGTGTTCAAAATTATTGTTACCAACCACAATTTTTTTTTCCTTATGTATTTTTTAACCTTGAAAGTAGGGCGCACAAGTAAAAATTACTAGAGTTTTACCACTCGTGAAGCCTAGATCTCGATAATCGGTGTCTTTTGATCCTAAAAAACCAAAATTTTGGACAAAAAGTTGAAATCGCAGTCGGTAGGACTCGAACCTACGCTCCCAGAGGGAATCTGATTTCTAGTCAGACGCCTTAACCACTCGGCCACGACTGCTCTGGAGATTTAGAAAGGAAAAAGAGCACACAGGAAAAAAAGTCAACAAACGTGACCCACATAGCAAACAGTTAAAAACGTAATATGTTTGAGATTAAAATAAAAATCGAGTTTTTTTTTCAATAGCCTCAATTCAAGGTGACACTTGACAGTTCTGTTTTCATTACCATCGGCGTCATTACTTATCATTCAATGATACGAAAATTCTTTCTCTCGAGGTTATACTCATACTCATATCTTGAGGTTATATTCTATTTTTTTATTACAAACAAAAACACAAAAACTAAGGGAAGGTAGTTATGGAAGTGGAACACCCAAAAATGGGAACTTTCTTAAAAATTAGGTTCTCTAAAGACCTGTCCATTGGTTGCCTAACCCCAACCTCCTGTGAGGCTTTCTGAGTAGCGCAGAAATGAAACACCACATTACGAGATTGAAAGATTGAATTGAGAAGTTGAAGAACTGGCTGCAGAATGGATGATGACGTTGCTGAGAGACTGGATTGGCTGGAGAATGCAAAAACCTGAGTGCAGAGTTCTATGGAGATGTTGTCATGAGGGAAGCCTGAGATGGTCGATGAATTGACTGCTTCAAATTTGGTGCTGCTGGCTGCATAATGGCCTGAAAACTTCTGTTTCTGTTTCGAAAGGAAAATGCAACCTAAGGCTCAAAAGGCCTACCACAAATCCAAACCAGTATTTTCCTCATAAAGTTAACACCTAAAAGAATTGGATAGAAATTTTTTCTGTCGTATTTTACATCTGAAGAAACACGTGCCGAACTAGAAGAGGGCTAATAGAGGGGCTAAAATAGTGATGAAAAGTACGGGGATATCAATCCCCCTAGGGCTAGAGAACCGGAGTTTCAGGAAGGATTCTTATTAATCTACTTAATTTTTTTTTCAAAAGTTATTCTTTCGTTTTGTCCATTTCCTGTGAAAAACTGTTTAAAACATCCAAAAGTATTGGTCATCTAAAAATGTCCATGGTACCGCAAACTGGGGCAACTTTTCCAGCAATTTTTGCACAGGTACTGCTCTCTAAACTAGGTTCTTATAGTTCAAAGGTATATAATCTTTAAATTTTGTGACTAAGTTTAGATGGGTTATAACATGTTAAAAAATTGCTGGCAAAGTTGCCCCAGTTTACTCTAAGTCGGAAGTTTCCAAAAATCCGGAAGAACGTTTATAAACCGATGATTTCATACCGTAAATTGAAAAGAATAAAAAAAAGCGTTAGGTGTTGAAATAGTTTCTTTTCATCCTTCTACTGGGACGATAGTTTTATCATGGACGAGAACGAGTCGGTATAAAAGAAGGATTCCGTTAGGAAGCAGGGTGTAGAAAAAGGCGATTTGAATTAGAAAAGGGGATGAGGGTGTGTCCGGGGGTGTGCGAATCTTGTGCAAGGAACCGGTCCTGGGAAAAGAACCCTGCCAGCGCAAAAAGGACCATCAACGGAACTCAACCCCAAAACATTCATTAATCAAGAAAAATTTCTCAGCCGTTGCTTCAGTTCAAAACCTTTATAAAACACCAAAATCGTATCATCAATTACCAACGTAAAATGTATATATTCAAGTTTTTCTTTCATGAACTTATAATTTTTTAATACCTCATCATTTTAAAATTCTTATAGGCTTAACTTTTATAAACATTTTATACGTTTATGAGCTGATAAAAATTTAAAACTATAAAACACTTTGAACTCTATACTTCAACATTTTGTGCATACGTAGGTTTTATGGTTATTTTATATATTTTCGTCTAGTCATAAATTTCATCCATAAAATTCGTATAATAAAATAAAATCTTATATTATAAATTGAAGATTTATTGATACGAAAAGTTGATGTGCCCTTTCGAAATTCTGAAGAATTTATAGGATTGAGAAATAACACGTTGTTGACTAATATGGGAGAGTAATTAACTCTGTGCTATACTGAAAATAATGTGTTGGACTTAATTAAAAGAAAGGCATTTTGAAAAGCGGGCCCCGGTTCGCCTTGGACTTTAAAAAATGGTAATTAAACCAGTTATTAGGGAAGTGCATAAAAATTATGGACCGAAAAGATAACTACCCGGTGGTTTTTGAGAAATAATTTTATAGATTACAAGGTCCTTTATGAATTATGGTCAAGATGCCATTTTTGATTGAGTTTTTTTGGTTACTGCATAACTTATGTTAATAATCCGTCTCAAAGCAGGAAGAAACTGTCCAAAACAGTAAAAAAATGTGGTACATCCCTAATCTTCTCCACTATCTCCCCACACTCTATTATCACCTTCCTTCTCTCCTCAACCCCTCCTACAACCTCCCCCTACTCGGTCATCGCCTCCCATACCCTCCTTGGACTTCATCCTATCAGCCCCTACCCCCACTTTACCCACATCCTCCGACCAACGTTCCAGTATCTCCCCACTCTCCCGTCACCTCCCCTACCCTCCTTGACTCTTCCCCCCACCTCCCCCAAAGTTCTCTCACTCTCCCATCACCTCTCTTACTCTCCTTCACCCTCTTCCCACTCTCCCATCACCTCCCTTACACCCTTACACCCTTACCCTCCTCCCACTCTTTCTTACTCTCCTCTTCTGTCCTCCCTGAATATTTGTATATTTGAATTGACCAACTGGTTCGAAACCAATAACTTCCAAGGTCCGGACGTCCATTCAGAAAACCCTTTTTCTTCTTTTATTGTGCCAAAGCTGTTTTTTTATTCATCTAAAATTAATTTATGCTCGTGTCCTTGCATCGAAAGGATGGTCCCAAAAAAACCCTTGCAACCAGTTTTTCCAGCTTCGAAAGGAGAAAAAAAATTAAGAAAAAAGCTTTTAAAAAATTCCCTTTAAAGGTCACGAGGGTGTGTGAACATCGAAAATGAGAAATCGTAATATGTTATTGGATCTTCAAGAAATAAAGAACTTCATTATAAATTCCTTTATATTTAATTTTTCATGTAGCAAACCTCCACACCCACTTTTTAAAAATTACAGGCCTTTCTCAACAATTTTTTGAAAGAAAACTCCACTTTTTTTTTATAGAACAAAAAATTGTCCAATCTGTCCACGTTTGATTTATGGGTAAAAATGTTTTAGAAACAAGTTGCTGTTTATTTTTTAAAGATCTCGAGTTAAAAGATAAGAAAAAGGTTGTTGTATTTTGTTAAAGAAAAAACTAGTTAAAAATCAAGTCACGTGGAAGGCGAAGACGGGTCGATGTAGAGAGAGAAAAAAACCTAAAAAGGAGGGTGGAAGAAAACCACGAGGGTGGAAAGGATGAAGGAAAAGATTCTCTTGAAAGGACCCTTGGAAAAGAAACCTGGTTTTTTAAAAATGGAAACCTTTTAAAAAACATTTTATACGAGTTTTTCTGACCTAGGCTACTCCTAAAAGCTTTTACTGAGATAGTTACCTAAATTTAAAAATGTATAAAGTCCTTTGATCATGCTTTTTCTGTTTTAAAATGGTAAAGTCAATTCAGAGGATTTTAGGACGAATCCCAATCGGAAACACCGAACGAACGAACCGCCGGACGAACATGAAGGTCCGGTGGCAGGGTCCGCGTGGCTGTGGTTTTTACGCTTTACATGATTCAGTGTGTGGAGGAACCGTCGTTTTTTTCGGTTATTTTTTTTGTGTTTTGTTGGATTTTGGGGAATTTTGGGAGGAATTGATTTTTGGAATTTGTTTGTCTTTAAGGGGGTCAGACAGTGGTTGGTAAGATGCTTTGCTTTTCAGTGATTTCCCGGACAGGGAAAAAACATCCCGCGGAATTTCCACCAAACAAAAAAAAAGGAGGACTGCATGGCAAACGGTCCTTGTGAATGGCGAAAGAGCCGAAGAGTTGAGAAGAGTGTAACCGTGAGAAAGAGAGAGTTTTGTTCAAGTTCATCGTGCCAGGCGTGTGATTAAGGGACCCCTCTCAGCTCAGACCACCCGTTATTTTTTACAATTATTTTTTTTAGAGATAACACTAACAAAACGCTTCCTTGATAAACACATCTAATACTCCAATCCTTACTAATTTTAGCGATTTTTTTTCCCCCAATAAAAATTGTGCCACTTAATTTTTTTTTCTTCTTTATAATGAACTACGTTTTTTTTTCTTCTCACTCCTCCCTTTTTTTTCCCTTTTTTCCTTCCCCCCTATTTTCCCCACTCCCTCTTTTCCGACTTTTTTTTTCCCCAGTGACTTTTTCCCCCCCCCCCCCCCCCCCCGTATTCCCCCCTCCCTCACTATAGTTTCTTCTTTCTTTTTCTTAGAGTCTCACCCTCAGACCCAGAGCACTCTTTCCTCTCCGGGGGAGGATGGGGGAGGGGGAGGACGCGGGGAAAGGGGGAACGGGGGAGGAAGAGGAGGAAGGGGGCGGGGAGACGGAGTGGACAGGGCGGGGAAAAAAGGGGGGGGAACTGTTTCTTTTGCCAAAGCGGACCTAGTTTTAGACAAGTGTTCCGATCGATACCCGCGCCGGGAACGTGAGAAAAAAAAAAAAAAAGGGGGAGAAAGAAAGGGAAGAAGGAAAGGAAGGAAAGGAAAGGAAAAGAAGGAAAGAAGGAAGGAAGGAAAGGGAAAAAGGAAAGGCAAGGGGGAAGGGAAGGAAGGGGAAAAGGAAAAAGGGGAAGGAAGACCTCCCCAAGAAAAAAAAAAAAAAAAAAAAATAAAAAAGGGGGGGAGGAAGGGAAAAAAGGAGACCAGGACGAACGGAAAAGAAGGGAAATGGAGGGAAAGATTGGGAAAAGGGGAAGGGGAAGGAAGGGGAGAAGAAGGGGAAAGGGAAAGGGAAGGAAAAAAGGGGAAGAAGGAAAAGGAAAAAAGGGGGAAAAATATGAAAAAGGGAAAAATAAGGAATAGAAAAAGAAAAAAAAAGGGGGAAGGGAAGAAAGGGGAGGGGGGAAGGAAGGAAGAAGGGAGAAAAAACAAAGGAAAGGAGGAAAAGAAAGGGAACGGAAAGGAAATCGGGGGGGGGAAAAAAAACGGAGGATAAGGGAAGGAAGAAAATGGAACGGAAGAAATCTCGGTTTTTTTATCGGCGTAAACGGACGAAAATGCCGGAAGTTTTAGGTTTAGAGGGCGTTTCGGTGTTGTGTGTTTTTGGTGTTTGTAATTTGGTGTAGTCGTTGGTGTTGTTGATTTGTTGGTTCTGTTGTTTGTAGTCGGTGAGTGTGGGCTTGTTTAGGTTTGGGTGTTGTTTGTCCTTGTGTGTGGGGTAGTGAAATTGTTGTGTTGTGTTGGTTTTGCTGTGGGTAAGTGTTAAATGTAGTTTGGTGTAATCCGGTTTTGTGTACGTATTGTTTGTTGGTGTGTGGTTTTGTTTGTTGTAAGGTTGGCGTTGTCTGTTTGTATGGGTGGTTGGTTGTTGGTGGGTGGTGGGTGTGTTGTGTATGAGTGTGTGTGTGGGTTTGTGTGTGTTGTAATGTTGTGTTGTGTTGTTAAATCGTGTTTTTTTTTTCCAGATTGGTTTTTTTTAGTTTTTTAGACGTGATCGTAGTTTTAGAGTTTTAGTACGTTTTAGAAGTGACGTTTTCGGTTTTTGTAAGTGTGTGTGTTGTGCGTTGTTGTGTTTGTGGGGTAGTGGGTTTGTTGGTATTCTTTGTCGTAGGTTGTTTTGTGGGTAGTGGTCTGGTCGTTTTGTAATTGTTGTTTTGTTAGTTGTGTTTGCGGATCTTTGGGGTGCTTGTTGTGTTGTGTTATGGTTCTGTGGTTGGGGGGTGGTGTATTGGGGGTGTAAATCGTTCAGTTTTTTATTCAGATTGTTTTAAGATTGTATAAATTCAATCAATAAGGAATTCCAAATTATCTATACTTTTGGGCCAGTGTTGAAGAAAGAAAGGAAAATAGAAAGAAAAGGAAATCCCTCTTTTGTGTTGGGTTTTACTCTCCAACACATTTATGTCGAAAATGGGTAGGGGAGGGTCAGGCGAGTAAGGTTGAGGTTCAGGTTTAGGAGGGGGTAGGGAGGGGTGAGAGGCCGGTCAGGGGGAGGGTTGAGGTGGTTTTCTTGGTTTCCGTAGGGCATGGTCCGTAGGGGAGGGTTGGTTTATAGGGAGGTTTGAGGAGCGTTCGGTGTTAGGGAGGTTAGTTGAGGAGCGGTTAGGTTTTTTAGGGGGTTTAGTTTGGAATTGGTTACGGGAACGGTTGAGGTGTTAGTAGGGAGGGTTTAGGGAGGGTGGTAGAGAGGGGTAGGGTAAGGGATGGGTAGGGAGAAGGCAGGGTTAGTTTAGGGTAAGGCGAGGGGAGGGTTAGGGAGGGTAGGGTAGGTGGTGGGGTTTAGGAGGGTTGGAAGGGTTGGTCTTTTAGGATAGGGGGTTAGGGAGGTTATTAGGGAGGTATAGGGGAGGGTAGGGAGCGGTTTTTTCGGGAGGCGGTAGGCTCAGGGAGGGGGCAGGAGGGATTAAGGGAGTGGTAGGGGGTGGGGTTAGGGAGGGTAGGGAGGGTAGGAGAGGGTCAGGGCTCTTGGGTAGGGCGAGGGTTAGGGAGGGACAGGGTAGGGAGGGGTTATGAGAGGGAGGGTTAGGGGAGGGGTACGGGAGGTTTAGGGAGTAAAAGGAGGGTTAAGGGGGGTTCGGGAGGTTAGGTTAGGGAGGTAGGTTAGGGGCGAGGGTAGGGATTGTTTAGGGGAGTAGGGAGCGATAGGGAGGTAGGGAGGGTTAGGGAGGTAGGGGGGTAGGGAGTAGAGGGAGGGAGGGGAGGGAGGGTTAGGAGGGAGGGAGGGGTAGGGCTTGGGTAGGAGAGGGTAGGGAGGTAGGGCCTGTAGGGGAGGGTTAGGGATGGTAGGGAGGGTAGGTAATATCCCAGTCCACCCATCCATAGTTCAGCATGGCAAGTACTTTAACCACAGCAAATGGAATCAAAGATTTTTCACCCCTTCCTTTTTGGGGAATATCGTATGAGGGGTGTTTTGAACCAGGCATTAGGTTTTTTTGTTCGTGCACTAAATAATGATAATGAAAAGCTCCGTATCCGTAAAAGAAAGGAAAAAAACTGCCGACAATTGGATAGAAAAAATACAGTGGGATTTAAACGAGGAGGAGACATAATTTTTAACGGGAAGGATTATAGCTACTCCAAATATCGTTTGCCCTATCGAGGCCCGTTAGCTACCTTTTATCTCTTTTTGTCAAGTGAAAAAAACTTTCTAGGGGGGAGAATCGCGGGAGCCTGTACGTGTGGCAGCGCGAGGAGGGATTTTATATCAACCGATCGACGATTACTGGTCGCAATGACCTAACAGCCAACGCCGAGGGATTACGGTCTGTCAAGGCTCGTCGTTGGAAACCCGTGGAGGAAAGATAGAAACAGCGCATACCTTAACTAATCCAGCGAAGATCCCCGCCCTTTCTTCCTCCCCGCCAGAAAGTCGGTTTTCCTTTTCCATAAGGTCCAACCAGATGATTGCAATCTAGAAATTCCGAAAGTGAAAGAAGAACGAAGAGGAAGAGCCCCTCCCCCACCAAGAAGACGAGAGAAAGGAAAGAAGAAAAAAAGAAGAAAGAAAGAGGAAAGAGAAAGAAAGAGAAAAAAAAGGAAGAGAATAGGAAGAAGCCTCCCCCAGACATAATTTATTGTAACACGATCCGAAAGATAAGAATATATTTTATTTAAAAAGACAAAAAATTTTTTATTTTATTTAAAGACAAAAAAGGAATTTTTATTTTTTGATTTTCATTTAAATCAGTAAAAAAAAAAAAAAAAAAAAAAAAAAAGTAAAACCCAAAAAAAGTAAAAAAAAAAATAAAAAAAAAAAAATAAAAAAAAAAAAAAAAAAGTGTAAAAAAAAAAAAAAAACAACACGA